>JAQISU010000028.1:11295000-11392500 GCA_029339505.1 Unio delphinus | reverse complement strand
ATTTGTAATCCAATCCTTCTCAGATTTCAAGCAAGGGATACATTGTCATCAAGGACACCCTTTGTAGCTAAACCGATGTTTGAATGTTTTTAAAGTTTGTAAATTATATGGAAGACTTAAAGAGTTTATATAGAACAATCCTAATAAGTAGATTTCATTCCTTTCCTAAATGATTTCATTTTCTCCAGTTATAAGAGAAAATGCCAGCAAATTCAGTGGAGTAACTAGATATGCGAAAACCTGATTTTACTTACATCGTTACGTTGATGTTGATATATACAGCAATACAGTGTATGGATTTAGAACCGGGACATTGTTACTATCGAAAAACCATAAACATGTCAAGATAAAAACTAAGAGCGAGGGATAGGATGATTGTGATTCACAAAACACTTCAAAAGCTATGCAAATGTTTGCTTACGTTCACTTTGTATTAAAAGTAATAATTTATATACAATAATATATAATATACAATATGTATACACAAGTAGATGACCGAATTCGTGAATTTAAGTTTTTCTTTAAAAACAACAAATGTGTTGTTTTCTGTATTGTTGATCATCAGGTATTATTTATTCTAATGCAATCCTCATTTTCTGTGGTTAGCGTCCGGAATTTACAACTAAAGTGGCACGGATACAAATCATATTTCAGATTCGGTCGGAAAGGTCATCTTTGGTTTGTTTCATGGCATAGCTCTTTAATCTTTTAGTCTCGGCACGATTTTACCTTTCAAGTGTCAGTGGTACGTCAAACACAATACAACATTCCTTAAGCTCTTTAAGCCGTACAATTGGTTCATATCTTGTCAACTTTGTTGGCATTAATTCCATTGTACTACAAGTTCGCAGAAGTAATATTTAGTGACCTCAACTGCTCAGGTGTTGGCAACATGTGTTCTTAAAATAAAAAGAAGCGGAAAATCGGGAGATATCCAGCGACTTGGATTGGGAACACTTGCCTTGCATGTGTTGGAATCGAGATCAAGCCCAGGTTCGCAGACGTACAATGCGAGTATTTGATCCCATTTGCCATACATGCAAGGTAAGTACGCTAGAAAAAAACTAAAAGATGACATGTATGTCTTTTAAATTATTTTCTTTTCTTAATCCAAATTTTGTCCGACTGTTAGATTTGGCAAGAATGTGTTTCATAACATTCCGTTTGGCTACCGCGTTTGGCGTAATTGACACCTGTAAAACATTAGTTGAAGGATCATAAATACAAGTATGTTTACATGTTTATTCCTTCGTCATTAACATGTGACTAACACAACATGATTTTTAAAAAAAAAATTATTTGTCATGAATAATGCAAATACGTTTTTAATATCATCAAAGTCGGAAACTACCGACGTACCGGAACAGTGAAATACTACTATAGTACGTACACAGCGTACACAGCGGGAACACAGCGGTAAACCGGCATACAGGGTACCTCTAACAATACAAAAGTGTGTATATTATTTAGATTAAGTACAAGAGACAGATTGCTGTCGAAATATTTCTACTGATACCCGTCTATCAAGGAAATTCGGTAAATCGTCCTGAATACAGTCCTTTCTTTAGTCTTGATATAAGTCAATACATTCAGTTTATATACCTTGTTGTCCATTATGAAAAGGTACCGTTTATATGGAGATGTCGGATTAAATACGCTTGATTACAGATAGGAAATAATAATGCCTATGAATATTAAATTGTCTATTATCCTCACGACTCCATTAAGAAATCTGTCCTTTTGTGACCAAAAAATTGTTTCGCCTACAGAGAGAGAGAGAGAGAGAGAGAGAGAGAGAGAGAGAGAGAGAGAGAGAGAGATGTACATAATATAGAAAAATTGCACCCTACAAGAAACAGTTTAAATCCACCACAATGTGTGTCTGACTCCAAGTCTGTCCAGTCGAACCTGTTCTAATATCAACTTTATTGATCAACCACCTGCCTTAAATTGACAAATGTGGAGGGACCCTAAAACATTTGAGAAGAACCTATAGTGTACTAAAAACCCTCTAGGCCTAAGAAGACATGTTTCGTCTTCCCTGACACGACTGTTTAATTAAGTTTTGACAGGCAACTGCAAGAATATGCATATCCAATGAATATGTAACATTTATTTAAAATAGGGTTGTTTTCACAGACGTCACGATCAAGTACGCAAATACCCACAATGCAACACGAGAGCACATTCTGCCGCCATTTTGCTTCACTAACAAACCGCTGTCAACATTAGTCATCATGTATATTCAAGATAACAATCTGATTTAACTATTGATTAGGATATTTACTTTATCGAAACGATACATAGATTATACTTGAAATTATGTGTCCTATAGCACAAAAGTAAAAACAAAGCTGGAAGTTCTCTTGCTTATATCGAAAGACAGAATAGTAAAGTTTAACCGTAATCGTGTTTATTGATATCTGAGAGAAATGCACTTATTTTGTTTTACAAAAAGACAATATTGACATTTTTAAAAAAGTCATTCGTATCATATCCCTAAGCTTGTCATCTTTTAAGATTATTTCCGGATAATGATTTTCTGGATACAGTATCAGTCACGAAATAAATTTCATAGCATGTATTATATGCTAGAACATTTAACGTTATGTACAAATACTTTTCGCGACATGTGTTTGTGCCAAAACATATTTGACAACCCATTTTAATTAGTGTGGTCAAATATTGTATTTGTGGTGGAGATGGTGGAAATAGGATTATACTAAATGAAAGCGATAACCGGTCAAAGAAGTGTCATCTTTAGTGTATTCCAACGTAACACGTGTCTAACGGAATATGACTTTGTGTCGAATGTTAAAACTATGTATTCCTGAAATGCTTTTAGAAATATGAAATTATATAATTAACAATTAGCTTTTTAACTTAAACAGTAACCAAAGTAGTGACTTACACACATGACAATTGAAAATCATAACTTGTTTCTACTTGGTTGTGTATCCAGTTGTTTATACGTGTGTTTATTGATCAATCTATTTGTTTATGAAAGAATAACAAAGACGGTTGAAAATTAAATATTTTACTTGAAGAAAAGTCACGCGTGCATAACAAAATATGATGTATTATTATATTCTTACTCGCAAAATGACATGTGCCTTCGTAATTATGCGGTTAGAACAATGTTATTAGGTGTCTGTTATGGGGGATAGTGAAGCAAAATGGCGGATTTGGACGTACACACGTTTTGTGACGTCACGTGAAAACAACCCTATTTTTATCACTCTAAACAATACGATAAATACCTGATGTGATTCTGAGTATACAATTTCAAAATTGGTTATAAACTTGAAATTGGAACGCTTTGGTGCCCTAGTGGCTAGAGCGTCCGCCGCGGAAGCGGGAGGTCGTGGGTTCGATCCCCAGCCGAGTCATGCCAAAGACTTACAAAAATGATACTAACAGCTGCCTCGCTTGACGCTCAGAGGTTAGTACCTATGGCTGGTCGGCCTGTTGTCAGGATAATGTGACTGGGTGGGACATCATGCTACATGTCTGCGGCATGATGCCCCAGTGCTAGACATCACTATAAACTGTCTCACTGCAGTCATCGTAGCGATATGACTGAAAATTTGTTAAAGCTACGTTAAAAATCCTAATCAAACAAACAAACTTGTAACTGCGTTAATCCTCAAACTAAAACAGGTGTACACAACAATCTCAAAGAGATATACAAACCAGCACCAAACACGTGTACACATCAGTCCCAAACGGGTGTACAGCTGAGTCCCAAAAACAAGTGTACACTTCAGTCCCAAACAGGTATATACACCAGTCTCAAACATGATGTTCACATCAGATGCAAATATGTGTACACCAGCCCCAAACAGAAACAGATTTGTGTTTGTTTGTCTTATTCTGTAATAAAGTATCAATTCAGTGCAATTCAAATATAAACGAAAGGTTAAAGTGGTCTGAAATTGACCATATACTCGAAACAACATTAATTTAAATATATTACTCTTTCTCACGGATAACAACACACAAATCAATACACACCACTAAACACGCATGTTGTAAATCCTACAAAGCTATTAGGGCATGGTAATTAGTCAATAGTTGCTTTGAATTAAATTATTAATTGATCAAACTGTGCCCATGGCAAAGTTCGTGAACATTCTAATATTTATTATTATTTAAGTGTCAGCTGTGAGGCCATCTGGGTCACAGTAATTATTTAGTCTACCATAGATAATGAGGTCATCTGGGTCACAGTAATACTAGTCTACCGATAGATAATGAGGCCATCTGGGTCACAGTAATACTAGTCTACCGATAGATAATGAGGCCATCTGGGTCACAGAAATACTAGTGTACTGATAGATAATAAGGCCATATGAGTCATATTAATACCTGTCTACTGATAAGATAGCAAATACGGTCTTCTACAGCATTGTGATACTAGTGTACCAAAAGATAATAAGGCCATCTGGGTCATAGTAATACTTGTCTTCCTATAGAATAAGGACTACTGGGTTTTAGTAATACTTATCTACCGATAGATAATACGGCCATCTTGGTCACAGTAATACTTGTCTAATGATAGAAAATAAGGCCATGAGTCATAGTGATACTAGTTTACTGATAGATAAAAAGGTCATCTGGGTCATAGAAATTCAAGTATGTGGTAAATAATAAGACCATCTAGATCCTTGTGATACAAAGCTGATGGATGCATATATTTAAAAAAAGTGGATCTAAAACTCAGAGGACAGATAGATGTGCAGGTAATCAAGTCTATTTAGTACTTAATGCTGACAGAAATGCACACCTTGACATATGCAATGCCCTGACACTGGATATGAGTGGTGTGACATTGACATGTTACATACAGCTAAACAGTCAATGGATGTGATATGACCTTGACATATACTACACCCATTCAGTCATTGCATGTGAGTGATATGTCCTTAATGTATACCACACCCACCTAAACTGTCATTAGAGGTGAAAAAATGTTAGCTGCTGGTATAATAGAGCCGTTATATTATTTAAGTTGCCATGACACTTCCTTTAAAAGACAACTATTGTACAGCCAACTCTAGTCAGGACTGTTCCAGTAAAACACTCAGGACTCAAGACAGGTATTTTCAAAGCAGAGTAGTTTCCCTTAGGTGTAATTTAAAATTTCGTAATATTTTCATAAAAATCTTTACATAGAGTATCCTGACATAACTTTAAAAAAATTGCCCTAACTGGGTACCATGAGACATTGCATCAATAATAATTAAAACAAAACATTTGCTTTTCTACAGTAAATAAATGGAAAAAAATGTGTTCCATGGTAAATATGATCATTATAGTACAATATTCTGCTTAAATGCACATCTTCCTGAAATATTGATTTTAAAAACAAAACTCATTTCCTGCAACTTTACTTTTATTAGATACATACTAGATGAATGTAACCATTTTTATTTCTATTTCTTTAAAAATATAAGCTTTAAATGAACAACATAATCATAGTTTTCAAACTTAAAGTATCATAATGTTAGATATGTGATAAATATTTTAGCTTCTTTTATTTACTATACATGCTGGTTTGCAAAACAAAATGACAAAAAATGAAAAACACCTCTAAAGACATGATCTTAACAAAACCATCTTCATTACAATGAAAAAAGGACTAAAGCTGATCTTGGTTATGTAATGAGATTCTATTTTTCTCAGTTTGAGACTACTAACTTGCATAATTGAGAATTTGTGAAATCATAATCTGCTGATTCTGTCCTGCATGTACTGTATTTGAAGCAAACAGAGAAATTAATATTTAGAAAAAGCTGCTTTGATAACAAATACATTTTACAAATTGCATCCAATGAACTCTCTCTCTCTCTCTATATATATATATACACACACACACACACACATACACACACACACACACACACACACACACACACACACACATATATATATATATATATATATATATATATATATATATATATATATATATATATATATATATATATATATATATATAATTAGGTCATTTTTAAAATCATCTTTAACAGAATTAGGTCAGCATTTTTTAAATAGAAATTACTCTATTGATATCATTAATACTGCTTTCCAAAAAATATCTTCTCTTACACAATTTGAATCATTACAATGTAAAATCAAAGCTAGACATGAAGAAATCATTCCTTTTGTTATTGAATATAATCCAAGTTAGCCTAACATAGGTAAGAGCTTTTAACACATTTGGAATTTATTAAAATTATCAAGCATAGCAAGTGTCAAATTGCTACACAAAAACAAACACACATTTGGTTATAAAAGAGCTAAAAAATGTATAGGTTTCCTAATTAATTCTAAATTAGAAAAAAACATCGTATAAAAAATGATCATCTACTAAATGTAATAGACCTAGATGTTTGCACTTTCTTTTATTAATGAAAGTACTTCTTTCAATAGCAATAATACGAAAGAAACTATTAATATGTGTTGTGATACTAATTGGGCAACATCAAATGTTATTTATTTGATCACATGCAAAAAATGTGTATTAGACTAACCAGTCAACAAATATCTAAACGATTGAACCAACATAGATCAGACATAAAAAATTATATCCATCAATCATTTTCATCACATGTTACCATACATTTTAACAAGAGTTCCCATACTGTACAAGATTTTTCTTTTAAATCTATTACCATAGTTGATTCTGAAATGGAACATATGCTAAAGGAAACATACTGGATTCACCATCTTAATACGATATATCCAAAAGGACTAAATTATTAAACACTTTATGACATTCATTAGTCCTTTGGATTATTTTTTTTATTTATTCATGAAATGGTTGTAGATAGTTATTGATAGAGATATACATATTTTTAAGATCCAGTTTTATGTATTTTTATGCATTTAAATTTCATTGGCCTGTGCTGTATATCCCTATTTCCATGTCGAGCTAAAGAGTGATACAATTAGGTTAAAAATATGAGCTATGACATCATCTTGTTTATGTCATCTTGTTTATATTAAATGGTATAAGCAATGTTAAACTCTAGTCTGATGAATCAATAAATCGAAAATGGTCACACATTCTACGTGTTTGTGTTGTTTATATATATATATATATATATATATATATATATATATATATATATATATATATATATAAATTGTAGCAGGTTGAATATTATGAATGAGAATTTTAAGTAGGTCAATAATAATCCAATTTCCATATAATTCCTTTTCAGTTTATTTATGCCTCATGGATGAACTGGTCTTATTATAAGATCAAAAAATTGGACTGGTAATCAAATTTTTTTTCTAAACTGGAGACAAGTAGTTTCTCTGTGACTTTATGCCAATACATTTTAGGACAATCTGATACACTAAATATGAGTAAAAACTAATTATTCCCTGTCAAGACACAATGGATAAAACCCACAATATTTTTATAATATTAGGTAAATGGACAATATATGTAAAGATTACTTTCATAATCTTTATCAATAACACCATCAATGTCTTCATCTTGTATTACTTCAAAAACTCCTTCCCAAGGAAAACTGAATTTGGTTCTGTGATCCCCAGCATTGTACATAAAAGTGTAGTTTGTTTATTAACATTGGTTTGAGGTGGTGCAGCGGCCCTCTTTGTTGAGTTTGAGGGATCATACACAGGTACAGTTATTTCAAAATTTTCTGGCAGTGACAGATCCCCACCAAAATCTTCATAGATAACATCTATTTCCTTATCACTCACTGTGAAGTCATATCTGAAAAACAGAAAATCAGTAAAGGACACATTAAAATTTTAAAATACCAGGGGCCATAAAAACGGTCTGCAAAACTGACCTAAAGCTTTAATGGCCACCAGCTGCAGTAACTCTGAAATGCAACAGGTCATATACATGATTCAACTGGTCCTCTTGTTCTACATACAGTCTTTTAATAGACTGGAATTTAAGAATAATAAAATTAAAGTTTTACATCATTAAATTGTTATGGCAGCCTTCATTCTTAAATAATACCTGATATAATGCAGTCATGGCATAGATTCCACTGCAATTTCTTAACGATTAAGCTTAATGATTCACATAACCACTTGATCTATCATAGTGTGTGTGTGTGATTAGGATTTTTAACCCCCTAAAAATTTAGTCATATTGCAATGATGTCTGCAGTGAGACAGTCTATAGTGATGTTTAGCACTGGGACATTCTGTTGTAGACATGTAGCATTATGTCACACCCAGTCAAATTAACCTGACAACAGTCAAATCAATCCTAGCACTAACCTCTTAATGCTGAGCATCAAGCGAGGCAGCTGTTAGTACCATTTTTGTAAGTCATTGGTATGACTTGGCCAGGGACTGAACCCACGACCTCATGCGCTCACGACGGATGATCTAACCATTTGGTCACCGAAGCGGTTCATATATTCATTTTGTATATAATGAATATTGTATATAGCACATGATAATTTAATTGCATGTGCTTGTAAATATTGATTGACCTAATGAGTAGACTGATGTATTATACACATCTCTCATTTATACATATCTATAAAAACTACACAGTCCAGTAAACTGATAAGCTGATCAATTGACTTATTACTTACATGCATGATTTCTGAGCCATATGCCATGACTGAGTTAACAATGATTATTTGGGGTCACACATGATAGCCAGAGGACTCAACATGTTGGAGGTTCCCCCATGGCATTATTTAGGAGTGTGGTGGACCCACTGTATATTGCCTGCAAGAACAGAAGAATTCTGGACTACTTAGAGAGTGATTTTCAGTTGTGGCTAGAACATTAAACTGAATAATTTTTTCACGTTTTCTTTTTGTCCCTTCATTCTGGGTTGAAAATCGGCATATTTGTTATGCATCAGTTTGCATACAAGAGGACATAAATTTCCCTCAATATATTCTGAGCCAGGATAGTACAGTTGTCACCTGCTTACTTTTAATATCTCATGGCCCATGTTCAATCCCTGTTCCTGGCACATTCAAGGTCATGTAGTCAACAATCCAAAATGTTACTTATACGTGGGACAAAAAAAAATCATTATTAAAAGAAGTATAGGTGAAGCAAGGTTTGGACTTCCTTCGCTCCAACTGATATTTCCCTCCTGAACTATTCTAATTAATGCCCCTCTCTTACACAGGCTATATGGGTGTTTAAGCTCATTATCTGTGCAATATTACACCATGGGCCAGGTAGATTGTGTAACATGGGCTACATGAAGTACCTTTGATTACACTCTGGGCTATGCTGATAGCATAATATCAGCCACATGAGATACCTTTGAATACACCTTTTGCCAGGTAGATAGTATATATAAAAAAGGGGTAACATGATATACATTCAACTACACCCTGTGATAGGCTGATAGTGTAACACGGGCTACATTAAATAAAATTTTATTACATCCTAGGTCAGGTAGATAGTGTAACATGGGCTAGATGAAATACCATCAACTACACCTTGTGCCAGGTTGATAGTGTAAAATGAGCTGTACTAAATACCTTTGATTACACCCTGTGCCAGGCTGATAGTGTAACATGGGCTACATTAAATAAAATTTTATTACATCCTAGGTCAGGTAGATAGTGTAACATGGGCTAGATGAAATACCATCAACTACACCTTGTGCCAGGTTGATAGTGTAAAATGAGCTGTACTAAATACCTTTGATTACACCCTGTGCCAGGCTGATAGTGTAACATGGGCTACATTAAATAAAATTTTATTACATCCTAGGTCAGGTAGATAGTGTAACATGGGCTAGATGAAATACCATCAACTACACCTTGTGCCAGGTTGATAGTGTAAAATGAGCTGTACTAAATACCTTTGATTACACCCTGTGCCAGGCTGATAGTGTAACATGGGCTACATAAAATTCCTTTGATTACACACTGAGCCAATCAGATAGTGTAATATGGGCTATTTTAAATACTTCTGATTACACCTGGGGCCTGGTATATAGTGTAACATAGACTATATGAAATACCTTTGATTACACCTTAAGTCTGGGATATAGTGTAACATGGACTATTTGAAATACCTTTGATTACACCCTGGGCCAGGTAGATATTGTGGTGTCTTGGTCAGATTCAGCAGGTATATAATGTAACATGGACTATAAGAAGTACATCTGATTACACCCTAGGACTTGTATATAGTGTAACATAGACTATATCAAATAGCTTTGATTACACCCTGGGCCAGTTAGATAGTATAAAATAGACTACCGGTACATCAAATAGCATTTATTATGCCCTGGGCCTGGTATATAGTGTAGCATGGACTATATGAAATAGCTTTGATTGCACCCTGGGCCTGGTAGATAGTGTAACATGGGCTATATGAAATAGATTTGATTGCACCCTGGGCCTGGTAGATAGTGTAACATGGGTAAAAAGTATCAAATGGGCTACATGAAATACCTTTGATTACACCCTGTGCCAGGTAGATATTGTGGTGTCTTGGTCAGATTCAGCAGATGATTTGTTGATTTCAGAATCACCATCCACTCTGGATCCAGCATAAGCTTTACTGGCTTGGAAGAATCATGTGGTACATCTATCACCTAGCAATGAGACAAAACATTCAGGCTCAAATTTGCTTCATTTAGAATGTTTTAGGAAAGATAAATATTCTTAAGGCTATTAAAATATGATAAAAGACCACTGTACAATCATAATGTATGGTGTCCTCTAATGGTGTAACAATTAATCAAATAACAGAACGTTTAATTATATTATCCATGATCAGGTACTGTAATTACTCATGCATAAGTCAAATCCAGCTGACTCTGATCTGCCATAACATAATGCACCAGCATAACAAAGTCAACAGCGTTTACTAGCAAACAGCACAGACCTGTCATGTATGATGAAATGGAAGATTGATGTCCTTGCAGTTTTGTGTATATATGGTATAAGCAATTCAAGTTTTCTGGGATTTTTAAAAATAACTTTTTGACTTTTAATTATATCTTCCAGGAAACATCAATTATGTGAACAGTAGCTTCTAATAATGCCCTCCATTGTATGTTATAACCCATATGTTATAACCCATATGTTATAATCCATATGTTATAACCCATATGTTATAATCCATATGTTATAATCCATGTTATAATCCATATGTTATAGCCCATATGTTATAATCCATATGTTATAACCCATATGTTATAATCCATATGTTATAACCCATGTTATAACCCATGTTATAACCCATATGATATAATCCATATGTTATAATCCATATGTTATAACCCATGTGATATAATCCATATGTTATAACCCATATGTTATAATCCATATGTTATAACCCATATGTTGGTAAACTATGGAGATGTGTGTGATACAAGCAGCTCAACCATTACCATGTAGATACAAGTGGTACTGTCCATAAATATTATACAAAATGTCTACAATTAATCAAAACTGGAGTTAACAAATCTACAACAAACAAAATCTAAAAGTTGTATCAGTAGTTGGCAATTACGAACCAGTGATTAAAGGAACTGCATACCTGATGAAGATTTTGAAACTCTTAAGCAGCATTGTCCTGTGAGATGGCAATTTCTTGGAAGAGCTGATAAATCTCAAAAGAAACATAACCAGCAGTTGTTCTTGAGCTTGAAGATGCCCAGCAATTGAACAATACCTCTGCCAAAGGATTTGTACAGAAATTCCTTCAATGCAAAGGTGCAGCTGACATTATGGCAATCATTAACATATTGAGTTTAATTTTTCAAAAGGAGTCAGTCAATTTGAATATTATAAAGTCAATAGCTACTTCAACAAGCTATCTTGCAGTTAACCTTGGTTTGTCTGAAAATTATTTCAGATCAACAATCACAGCTGATTGAAACTGGAGGAAATCAAGAGAACAAAGCCATACAAAACTCGATATCCAAGCTTACAAGCTAATGAGAAAAGAAGTCATTGGTTTTCCAGAAAGCAGCATAGAAATCATCACAATGTAAATACTCTGTTGAATTTTTCCCATTTTCCTAACTAAGGAGCTGTATCACATGATAACAGCAAGGAGACTATCACAGAATTTCAAAATTTGCAGACTATTTTGGACAAAATGACAACAGCTGGGGGCATTGAAGAATGAAACAGAACTAAGAAATGAATTTCAGCCAATGACAATGACAATCTAGGTACATGGCCATCTGAGTTTTAATTCTTTATGTGCAACAGTCAGAGAGAGATATTTGTAATATCTTTCTCCAGTTGGCAAAAGTTACAATTATTGGATTGACTGACTATTCCAGCAACCAACGTAATAGTTGAGCATGATTTCAGACCAAACACTGAATACAAACTGTTGAAGACGTCAATTAAAGGAATATAGAGTAACTAGCTTGATGTTACTTGTAACAGAAACTCTACTGTCAGATTTCGAATTTCATGGGCAAGTACATATTTCACTTCAATGCATCTGCATGATTCTAAATCATGGACTTGAAAACCATCACTAATATTATCAGAGTTGTGAAAAAAATACTTCAATATCACAATATTTCTTTGTTAGTGTTTAGCTTATTTGTAGACCATGGTACTTTTGCTTATTCTTGCTCAAAACAAATTAATAACCACATGTTTGTCTGCTGGAGGCCAGCTTTTTTTGGATTTATATTGGCTTCTTTTTCTCGAGAACTGTAAGCCATGTCATCTAGCTATGCTATAGGAAGGCTTATACTCACACCATGCCACTAAAACTAAAGATTTTATGTGGCGAATGTGAATGCTTTAACTATTTATAAGCGAACTCTGAACCAAATTGTGTGAGAAAAAAGTTGGCAACTGACAATTTCGGAATAGAATTACACTACTGTTATGATGTTGACTTGTGGGACTGTCTATTAAGCAGCTCCATAAAAGGTCAGAAACTCAGTAATTTCATTTTCGTACTTTAAAGTATTGTTAACAACATAATTTTCTCCGATCATAAACATTAAACTTCAATAACACCACCCTTAACCTATAAATGCCCATCTCAATCTAACACGTATAAAGACAGGTACTTGACAGCAATATGAAAGAATGTCAGTACCTACATTGGTTCATGCCCAGTTTACAAAAGTTTCATCATACAAAATTTCAATATCACAAGCTAATATAAACGATTGGGTCACCACCCTACCATAAAAACAGGGCATCTGGTACAACAGGCACAGGGGCCCCAAGTGGTCTAAAGCGCTGTCCATTACAGATCACTGCCATCTAACCTCTGTCTGCGTGGGTTTGAGTCTAAGATTTGGCTAATGTAGTTATGTGAGAAAGCTTGCCAGTAGCTTCTCGAAGGGGGTCAGTGGTTCTTTCTGGGGTTTTCCGGTTTTTCCTCCACCATTAATACTGGCTGCCTTGTATAGCCTATATTGTGCTGAAAAATGGTGTCAAACCATTAAAACACAAAAACAAAAACAACAGGCACATCTCACAGTTAATTGTATTAATCTCCAATAATGTCTATTTGACTGATTAAATTCCTATTACCTGAAGGAAATGTCTTCGTGGCAGACACTTGTCTAGGGACAAAAAGTTTGTTGTCTTTGCATCACCGGACACCTAAAAAAAGAAATTAATTATAAATTATTGCAAAACCTTTTTTTATTTTTCAGTAAACAGAATAAGATACTGAATAATGTAATGTTTCTTTTTAAAAACTTTTAAAAAGCAAACTAAATAAAAATCTTAAATAGCAATAGTCAAGGCCAGGGGGCTACTAAAATGCTGGGATCAGGCTACCAAAATATTCAGTATGGGCTACATGATTACAGAGCTGCCAACACTCCACTCACTTAGAGAAGAGAGGGATAAAAATTAGTGAATTCTGAACACAATTAGTGAAAAATTATACCATGACCCTAGCTCCATCCACATTGATTGTCAGAACTGCATTATAGGAAAATCCAAAAATAAAAATAAAACATTATTTGCAACCAAATTTACTGACATACACAACCTTCATGCTATTTGTCATGATATGATGCTGTGGGAGACTTGACATTCCTCAACAGGGTTATGGCAAACATCTTTCAAAGCAGTTCAGGCTTCTTGCCTGCTGTTTAATATTGGTGACAAAAAGTGTAAAAAATTTCAGCACCTAGGAAAACTCATAAAGGTTTGTCTTTTTTTTCCTTACAATACAAATTATTCTTTCACTGCCACTATTGCTGATCTCACATTAAGCCAGGTTATATTCAACAATAAAATTAACAAACAATGCTTGAGAATTAGTAGCTTGCATGACTTAAGTAGGTGGCTTTAGGGATTACATAGCTGATATCTGCTCTTCATTTTTCCAACATCTATATGCTTATTGCAAGCTGTGTGTCTTGACATCGTTATTCCACATGCCCTGGGGGGCATCATGTATCACTGTTTACAATGATACTTGTATTATATAATAATATACAGTCGACTCCACTTAACTGCACATCGGTTAACTGCACACTCCGGATAACTGCACGTAATCATGCCGGTCCCGATTTTTCCCAATGCTTAAAAATGTACTGTACCGTACTCCGTTGAACTGCACACTCCGGTTAACTGCATGGTCTCGTGATGGGCCCGAGGGTGTGCAGTTAACCGGAGTCGACTGCTGATATCTGCTCTTCATTTTTCCAACATCTATATGCTTATTGCAAGCTGTGTGTTTTTTGACATCATTATGCCACATGTCCCTGGGGGCATCATGTATCATTGCTTACAATGATACAAGTATTATATAATAATAAATAACTAAGAAACTAAATAACACATGTATGACATGAAATTGTAAGCATTATCAGAATATGTATGCATATTCCAAATTCTAAAATTTGTGGCATACTACTGTACAAAAAGCACAATGTAGATCGATGTCTGATGGCTGAATGCATGGCCAATTTTGGTGTATTCCAATCTGTTTTTCACTTTTCATAATACTTATCTTTTTCAGGGCAAGTGAAATTATTTTAACTTTTTTGTAATTGAATTCCAAAATGGTATTAATCTATAAGATGAAACATCAACACTCAGTGGTGTTGTCAAATGCACAGAAAAAATTGAACTCAAGCAAGTTTCGCAAGTTACGAGACAAGCTAATCTTTCAATATCTAGCAACTTCCTACACTCAGAAAAGTTGACTTCTTTTGGTGTTTGTTTAAAGAAAATTATAGTTTCTATGAATATGTATATGTGTCATTGAAAATAAAACAGTTGGATTCTGGTTTTATGCATAAATATTTAGTGTTTATATTTTTATAGGGTTTAACGCCACTTTTCAGCACAAGATATGCTATGCATGGTGGCCAGCATTAATGGTGGAGGAAGAACCCGGGAAAACACCGGACAGAACCACTGACCCATGAGAAGCTACAGGCAAGCTTTCTCACATGCCCACATTAGCTGAGCCCAAGACTCGAATCCATGCAGACATATGTAACATGGCAGTGATCTGTAAGGGTGAGCGCTTTAGACCACTTGGCCACTCTGGACCCTGTCATGAGTGTTTGAAAAACATTATGTTCTTAATTATATATTTTACAATGCTTGCTACAGGGCAAACTATAACAACTTGATATAGTTCCACTAACATCGCAACAAGCAATACATTACAGTTTTGGGTATCTTTGAACACTGCTGCTTTTTTTAATAGCACGTAACAGAATAAAATTTCTTAGATTCATGATTTAATCCAATGGGGGGTTGGGGGTGGGTGTGTGTGCATAGAGCATGAGTTCATGAACCACTATCAAGAGTTGAAACTCATAACAAAATCGAGAGCAGCTGGGCAGCTAGTAATTTCCCTGGTAGCTGCACCAAGCTGGCATCTGATTCTAAAAATTATTGGACCATGAATAGCAACAAATATTTAATTTAGCATTATGACCAAAAAATCTGAGCTAATTTTAAATGTCTGCTTGTTCTAGTGGTAAGCACTGCCACCTCCAATGTGGACAATCCAAGTTCATTCCAACAATGTGAAAATAATTCTATCATTATTTTTTTTACCTTGAATTAGGAAGGTGAATAATGTAACTGATTCCATATGGATAAAAACAAATATGGTCATAACATAAGAAGTACACTGCTGAAAATAGTAGCAAGGGAAGTAACTTTACTTTAACTTTAGTCTTCAGTCATTTATGCTAATGTTAGAGCATGTAATAAAACTGAAATATGCTTGTTCCAATCGATTAACAAATAAAATACACCAATCATCTTTATTAAAATAGTGATTAACATCTATTATGGCAAAATCATATCACCAAATTAGTCATTTTTAAGCATACGATAGGCTATACATGGCGACCAGTATTGTTGGTGGAGGAGGAACCCAGGAAAACCCCCAGAAAGAACCACCGACCCATGAGAAACTACTGGCAAGCTTTCTCACATAACTACATTAGCCAAATCTTAAGACTCGAACCCACGCAGACAGAGATGAGATGGAAGTGATCCGTAAAAGCGCTTTAGACCACTCGGGGCCCCCTAATTAGATTGAAGATGGATTATGGATGTCAATTATACGCCTCAGCAAATCAATCTCTGCTAAGGAAACTCAACACCACCAAAATATTATCCCTTAAAAATATGTACAGGTACACTAAAAATGCATCAATAGAAAACTGAAAATATTAACAGGTGAAATTAACTAATACTAAGGTATGCAACCAGAAAAACGATACATGACGAAACTCATCCAATAAAATCTTTTCTAGTTAACAGGTACAATTTTAGTTTTCTTACATCATGCTGCAGAATTGCTGCGAATTTGACATGAAGATGAGCAGAGAACCAGTACTGGGGCTTGAGTTTTAACAGCAACTCCATCGCAAGGGACTGCCAAGTGTGTTATTCTCTACCTCCTCCTTGAAGAATTTCTTGAATTTAAGGAGCCCTTGTACATCTCCATAGTTATAAATTCCCCTTGGTCAGTCATGTGACATCATGATATCAACAGTTCTTGTAACCTAGATTAAAAAAACAACAAAAAGAAAAATACATTAATACAGACATTACAAAAATGGTTATGTATGTATTTATGGTTTGGGGCAAGATAAGGGTAAATGCAATCTTTGTGTTACAGTGATGCACTGTCTCTTAACATACTAAGTTATGTTCTTAACTACAGGTAATAAAATGAACTATAACATAGATGTGCTTTCAATTATAATAAAACATGCTTCTGTTTATTCAGCTGTGTCAACTGATAACAAAAAATAGCAGTGATTTGTTCAAAAGTAAAATCACAAGCATGTTAGCATCGGTTATGCAATTTCACGATTGCCAGTAATATGGAATATCATACGACGTTACCATTACTAGTGTAAAATATGAAGCCAAGATATTGACCTGGCCTAGTCTTATACTCCGAATAGACTTATATATGGACGAAAGATGGAAAATAAATCGAATTGGTGAATTTGACTTCAACTCTGCATCGACTTATAGGCCGGAAAATACGGTAAGTACCTTTCAGAAAGAAAGAAAGACCCATAGGCTAGAATATCATTTTTCTAGCTGAAAAAGAAAGGTCATGCTGACTCGGTCTTAACAATATTTTGTTTTTCTGAGGTTGGCTTTCATCGTCTTAGTTATCAGTGGTAATAATATCTAGGTAATTTTCATGCTCAAATTGATGACATCTGAGGAAAACACTGCAGTCAGATTACTTAGCCTTTGCATGGGTTTAAGTTTCGTATCGGCCTGCTGGAAAAAAATATGTTCACAAATCAACAATATTATTCTCATTTCTATTGGTAAACAGCCATTATATATCTGCTTATGTTGAATAAACCGGACGGTCTCTGTGCCACAATGCTAGGGAGGTCATACTTGAGGGTTCCTGAAGATCACAAACTCATTGGTGTCATGGGATTCTGGCCATTTAAAGTGGCTGGCCTAAAGGTCAGTGCACTGTTCAAGAAGTGGGCCACTACAGAAGCTGTTCTATGACTAAACCAAAGGAAATTGTATTTAACAGGACCAATCAGACAAAGCATTATTTAAAAATTGACATGGTGTTGCTAATGGAATTAAGATAATAAAAACGCAACCTTTTTATATAAATTACATCTGTGTCAAAACTCACCTGTTTTAAACGGAAAACATCAATGCTTCTGACATGGTAGGCAGTATGTTTAGACTCCTCAGTGTAAGGAGGGTGCTCAAAATGACCTGCAATGAGAAAAGATGCGGAAATGAATGCCAGAATGCCAAAACTTCTCTAATATAAGATTACAGTAAAAGTCTTTTTTAAACTGATGAACTGCAAATAAGTCATAATAAATTTTTTTGTTGTTGAAATTTTGAATTGATTGCTGAAAAATCTCAAACTAGGATTGTGTGAGTTTGATGATCACACATGCTTATCTATTTTTGAGTCAGGTTAGATTAGCGACTGCTAGTCACCTAGGTATGTTTTACTTGAATAACATGTTGGGACTAATGGGGTATACTACATGATTATCAAAAGAGACACTGACCATGATAACAATTTATCAGTCAAGGCTGTTCATACAAATGATGGACAACGACAGAAGATCACTTGTGTTGTGTGTATATATGAGAACAAAAACATTTGTTAACAAAATGGTCATCAAGGCTAACTCTGTTAAGATAAGGTTATGAAAATAATAATATATATACATTCTACTTAGTCACATGACCATTGGTGTAAACAATATTTATTGACAAAAATGTTTTACAACAAAGAATGGCAGGAATAGGAAATAAGTCTTAATTTAATCCTTTATCTTTTCAAAATCTGAATTTAAAGGATCATCTCATATTACAAATTGCATAATTATATTTTTTAAAAACACACAATGGAATGGTTGTAAGTTATCTGGTTTCACAAGCCACATGGTAGCAATCATGTTGTGTTAAGCTACCGAGACAAAAGTGATAATATAAAATAAAACTGTACACCTTTGGGCTCAAAACTATTTCTAATGACTCAAAACTGTATTTCTTATGACTCAAAACTATTTCTTATGACTCAAAACTGTACTCATCTGTACACAATACTTAACTTGTTTGTGCTTAAAAGCTGTACTCCTTTGGGCTCAAAACTGTACTCTACTGGGCTCAAAATTGTACTTCTTTGTACATAATACTTCGCTTCACTCTTTTGTACCCAAAACTATACTCTGTTTCGCTCAAAAACTGTACTCATTTAACATGTCAAAATTAAAACTGAAACAAACTCCAAACATCCATCAAACATGATGTGTCTGACCTGATTATAATTCTTCTATTTTTAGATGGCTGAGTCAAT
Source organism: Unio delphinus (assembly GCA_029339505.1). NCBI lineage: Eukaryota > Metazoa > Mollusca > Bivalvia > Unionida > Unionidae > Unio > Unio delphinus. The sequence goes on along the minus strand of JAQISU010000028.1, from coordinate 11,373,219 downwards.
CTAAATATCATAAATATAATTTAATCAGAATTATGCTAACAAGACTTAAGTTTGGGACACAAAGAAAATTTAGGCCTATTAAAAGACAAAGCCGACTTTCTTGCAATTTTATATTCTCATCAAAGAATAATTTTGAAAAGCAGCTGGAAATAGATTATCTCTGATACAGGCTTTATTTTCCTGAGAAAACAGATTAATCTATTTGAAATAAAAACCATCTTAACTTGTTCATAGCTAAATATCAATAATTACTGAATTAACACTAATGCAGTACAGAAATCCCAAAGTTAAAATGAAGCCATTACCTTTGTGAAAGTCTCTTTCTTTAAATATTCCAGAAAGACCCCCAATACGTAATCCACCTATGTTGACAATCCCTGCATAGCCTAAAAATAAAGCAAGATTGATTAGATAGATTGAACAAACTTCAGCCAATTTCTAAGAGTACTTAGGGCCAAGGCAATGGAAGTGTCATAAACTGTTCATTGTAAAATACCGACAGAATTTTAATTTAATTTGCTAAGTATTTACATAGCTGCCAACCCCCGAGTGCAAAAATACTGATTACTTGTGACAAAAATACTGATTATCAGGAACAAATACTGATTTTTAAATTTCAATGCATATGTATCTATTTACAACATATACAAATATCAGTAAAGTTGGACAGTGCCTTACATAACTATTTAATGTCAAAGATTCACATGTTGCACATTTGTACATTCTGGAGTTGTACCATGTTCCATATGGGTGCCTATTGAAAAGGTACAAGAGTGCAACACACTCAAACACAAGCTATTTATAGGAGTCCTTTCCACGCCTCATTTCTATTTTAATTATTGATTCCAATGTACCAACTTTCATTGATTATCTCAGTTCTGAGATTTTCTTATTGAAATGTTTTCGTTCAAGCATAAGAATTATCTTTTGCTATTTTAATGTCTGAAAAACTTGTGCAAAATAAATTGCCAACAACACTAGTAACTGAAAAATGAAGGTTTATTTCTAAACGAAATTTAAAGATCAAATTTTGATTGATGTACATTAAGGTTCTCTGTGTCATTTATCTACGTCGTAAGTTCAGGCTGAGTTGTGTGTGATGAAGCAGGAAGCTGATGTTTATTAGCTTTTTCGTGCGCTTGCATTTTCATAGGCACCTCCGTGCCCAATAGCAAAATCATGTTACACAATTTACAAAACGTCAGTTTTTCTCCTTTACTATATGGTTTCACAAATCTATACAGGACAACACAAATATCCTTCCAGTTGTCTCCTATTTCTCCTGGAGAAAATTCTGAATATTATGCCTTCCAATTTATCATGATTAGAAGCTGAATATTACGAAGACTAGATACAGCAACAGCAGTAACTATTGTGAAATCCAATATGGCGGAAAACGACAGGCCTGGTAGCCTCGATTTCGAATGAACCAATCGTATTGTAGAACTGCATTCGTATATACATGTGATGTATTCTGTCAAAATAGAACCGAGAGCGCGTTCTAAACTGACAATTCCAAAGAAATTTTATTATTATTTTTTTAAAAATTAAAAAACGTATTTTTTGCCAAAAAAAAAGGTACACCCGTATTCAGGTCCAAAATACAGGAAAAATACGGAAAAAACAGGACAGTTGGCAGCTATGTATTTGTACAGAACAATCGATGCTTCAAATGTAGTTTGTAGTTTAAGCAAAACTATTTTTCTAGTACATTTTTCAAAAAAGAAAAAAAAAACTGCCATCATCTGGAATATTGTATTAATTCCTGTTCTTACCTTTAGCAAGTCAGGAAGTATAACTAATTGTGTTATACTACAGTACCAAGTACTAAAGCCAGCTATCGGAATAAGTGGATCATGATATAACAATGCCATGTTAGGGTGGTCTGTCGATATGAACAATGGACTTGTTTATGCAACAATAGATTCCAAAGCAATTTTACATACAAGTTTGTGGCTTCCTGACATAATGCATTTGAATTTCTCAACTCCAAACCCAAGACTTATTACACAATTTTTAACAGCCCAAACTATTTTTGTCACAAATGTCAGACGGTACATTTTGTCCCCAATGAGGAAACAAAATCACAAGTTGCGAATTGGTGGGGCCCAGCAGAGCTCTCTGAAACGAATAAAATCACCCACGCAGGAGTCCTCTGTTTTTGCTTTTTTTCTTTTGCAAACAGGACAGTTTCGTGTCACAATAAATATGTTCTATTCACTATGAAAAATGAGGCAATGCTTTTATTTGAGTTTGGTGCTGACTTTCTTTTGATGATGATGCATTTGTTATTGAAAGGCGCCGCTAAAAGCTCTATTGAAGGACCACACAAATACCCATTTGTTAATGCTGCGGCAACATCAGATAATTGTAGAACATTGAGACAGATTTGTTTTATTTGTTTAGTATATATCAGTGCTTCAAAGGTAATAAGTTTTCTTTGAAGTGTCAGGAAAACAATTTTTTTCTTCCATCTGGTTTTTAAAACAAATTAGCGTCATCTGGTGTACTCATTTCACATTTCCGCCTTCAGAGGTGTCGGATTTTTAAATAGTCAGTTGCATGGTTATTTTGATTATAATACAGCATACAGTAAAAAGACCAGATATTAGCATAAGCGGATTATGATATAACAGTGCATTGTAATATCTAAGTTCGCTGCTTCCTGTCATGGTGCCTTTGATTTTCTCTACTCCAAACGCAAGACTGCATATAGAGTTTCTATCAGCCAAAATTCGTGTCGCCACAATCGCAATTTTCTAAATTGGCGAAGCCCCATGATCCTGTAATTGATTTTATTTCCGTAATTTAATTATGTAATGTAATGTAATTATTAATGTAATTTAATTTAATTTGTAGCTGTATAAATATTGCATGCGAACTCGAAACCAAGACACATCGAGACTTGCACACAATGCCGTTTGCAAATTTGGACAAGTATTTTGGGGTTAAACGAAAAAATGAGACATGGCTATCCTAAACATATACACAAGGATATGATATACCTTTTATAGCAATCACACAAATAGCACTATACATATAGCACACACCAGGATAATAAGAGACCACTAGCCATGGTCAACAATAATTAAAAGTAGCTTACTAGAGTGGGTAGATCGAATCCCAACTAGAAAGGACTACTTAAAATACACTAGGAAATAAAAAATACCCCTTGTCAAACTATATTATAACCCCGATGGGGAAAACTAATTGGGGACTTTAGAGGTAAAGAATAAAATAAAAAACAACATAAAAATATCTGGGGGAACACACATACATATAAACTTTTTAAAAATTTTTTTTGAATGGGGGGGGGTGGCATCTTTCTGGTACCCCCCCCCCCAAAAAAAAAAAAAATTAAGTTACTAGAACTGATATAGTGGACTATTCTGCACATGGCTTTGAAAATATATAATGTTTATGCATCAGGCTATGGAAATGAAATACATTACTTTGGAATCTTTCTGTCTGCATTTCAGCCCAAAAATAATTAATTTTATTTTTTCTACCAAAATTGCACGTTATTGAATAATTACAGAAATGATGTACTGTTTGTGCAGAATGACCAGTCAAGCCGAAAAAGCTGATACAGTTGTACATGTCATTGTTGGGGGAATTAAACTCGATGGCAACCAACACTTCTTATAATCTGCAAAGTTTAAAATTTTTGGGATAGGACTGCAACTTTTGCTGGTGGGACTCCTATTTTTACCAAAATGGGAGTCCTGGACTCCTAGTTTTAAAATCCTAGCGAGACCTCTGGCCCAGCATTATCCCTGACGTACCAGATAAAGACTTCCATTACTCTTTGAAGATCAACAGTTTCTGATGCAGTATTATGCATATACACCTTAATTAAGTACTATAGATTAACATTTATCTGTAAGCATGAAGACAATTAAAATAAATACTACATATTAAATTTCATTTGTAAGTATAGAGACACCTTTAGTAAATACTATACATTAACTTATTATAAGTTGGAAAACACCTTAAACAGTATACATTAACATCTATTTATAAACATAAAAAATTCATAACTTTTATTTGTGAGCTTACCCTTTCCCTCGAATTGCATGTCCTCTACTAATGATGAAACTAGTAACCAATAAAACTAACATAATTTGTTTGCAAATCTAATTCCTGCCAGAATTATATCCATTGACAAAAACAAAACTTTGTAAAATCATTAAAACTAAGCCTGAGTAAGTAATCAAATTTGTAGAAGCTCAAAGCAACCCTAACTATGTTACTTTGAATAAACTCGAAATTGTTACCCATATAGTAGATATTAGGAGCCCCCCAGCCCCCATACGGGAGTTCCTGCATGTAATTGGAGGCTTCATGGTTGCCACCAATAAACAATGTCAACACAGGAGCCTTCTTCTCCCCAGAGTAATACCTGCAACAAATAAGTAACAGTATTATAAAATGCAAGTCTTTTCCCAAGTAATGCCTACATCATAAAATAACAGTATAAAACAAACAACAGTATTATCTCCTGAGTAATACCTGTAACATATAAGTAACAGTATTATCCTCTGAATAATACCTGCATCATATAAATAACAGTATAAAACAAGCAACAGTATTCTCCCTTGAATAATACATACAACTTATAAGTAACGGTATATTAGGCCATTTATTAAAAGACATTAAGCAAATAATTTTACTGTAAATTAATCCACACATACACATGCAATAGCGATTTCCAATAGTTGGTCACACCCTCTCCTCCAGGACTCAGCAACATGACTCCACAAGGATGTGGTGCATGACGCCGATTCTCCACATTTAAACAAAAAGAGTTTGCTATATGACATAATTAGACAGCTATTTCCTTAATCCTTTAAACACGTGTTCCACCCCAACTGTTATATATGAAAATAAGAAAAACAGTGAGCTGTAATGAAGTACTTGTTTTAACAATTTCATGACCAAACTAGGAGTAGCTTATAATGATGTTCGTGATAGTGAGATGTTCACTTCATAATTATGGATATTTTATACAAATTTCATTGAAATAACAGATTTTGTCGACATTTAGGATTTTCTGTGACTAATTTGTTCATATTAAATTGTAAAACACTTCAGAATGGATAAAAACATCGTTAACTGAAACTTGTTAGGGTTTAACAAATGCCTTTTAACACTAACTTGGACAATTTAAAGAGGGTTAGACTTAGTTATTGCGCTGTCATAAATCTTTCAATGCAGTCCATACTATTATATATAAATATATAAATGCAAACAAGTATATCATAAACTTATTCTTTCTCTCTCACCCCCACAAATGGAAATGAAGAATATACATGACTTCTAACATGTGATTTACAGAATCCATATTTTTTTTAGTTTTTAAATTGAAAGTGTAACAGTATAAAACAAAGATTGGACCTTGTAAACAGAAATGGACTGTATAATATGTTGCTGAAAAATGTGGAACAAGGACGTGAAGATATGTGTTGAATCAACACCTCAAGAAAATCTTGTGTTAATAGCGTTACTCAGCCTGGAAAGTAATATATAAAATTAAAGATACATATCTGGTGTATTACAAGCTGTAAATGTTAAAGACCAATATCCAATGAGTACTGATAGTGATGTTTTAATATAACACTGATTTGTGAAAACCTACTTGTAGAAAGTATTCATCTTTTGAAAATTCTGAGGCACTGCCATACAGTGCAAGTCAGACATATTTCGAACAGCTTGGAAATCGCCGCATATCAGGAGAAGATCAATTTTATAGTTGTGTAAATTCTCAATGTATTCCAATGTTTCATATATCTTGTCCAGCTCTCCATGGCAACAGCCTTCCACAGCTATTTTCATGATGCAGTTTTGCTGAAAAAGGAACAAGAGTTTCTTTCATTTTATCACTCAGCTTAATTTACAAAACTTGGTGCAATAAGATACATTAATGAACACATGGTCATACATACAAACATCATGCAAAAGTGAACATTATGTCCGGTTTCTTGCTTTATTTGTTTGTTTTAGAGCTTAACGCCATTTTTCAGCACTAAATAGGCTATACATGGCAGCCAGTATTATTGGTGGAGGTAGAACCCGGGAAACCCCCCGGAAAGAATCACCGACCCATGAGAAGCTACTGGCAAGCTTTCTCACATAACTACAGTAGCCGAATCTTAGACTCAAACCCACGCAGACAGAGGTGAGACAGCAGTGATCCGTAAAGGAAAGCGCTTTAGACCACTCTGCGCCTCTCCGGTTTCTACCCAAAGCAGGCTAGGCAAAATTGTTGAATTCTGTGTGCACAAAACAGCAGTTGTTGCAGTGAGTTTAATGCCAGTTTTGAAAATATGCTAGACTATATATGGTGGCCAGTATAAATAGTTGAGGAAGAGCATGGAAGACCCCAGTAAGAACCACCAACCAAAGAGAAGCAGCTTGCAAGTCTTCTCACATACCCACTATGACCGAGTTGAGAATATAACCCATGGAGTCAGAGGTGTAATGGCAGTCATCAGCAAAGCATGTGCCTTAGCCAGCTCAGCCACCCAGGGCCCCAAAAATTAACAGATTAAAGACTATATTTGCATAAAACAGAGTCCATGTGTTCTTAATAGCTACAAAGTCAATGTTTTCAAAACAGTTTTTGCGTGATAAAGAATTGTTTAGAGTGTCCAAGCAATTAAAGCCTCTCTCTACAAAACAATTAAAGTCTCTCTCTACAAAACAATTAAAGCCTCTCTCTACAAAACAATTAAAGCCTCTCTCTACAAAACAATTAAAGCCTCTCTCTACAAAACAATTAAAGCCTCTCTCTACAAAACAATTAAAGCCTCTCTCTACAAAACAATTAAAGCCTCTCTCTACAAAACAATTAAAGCCTCTCTCTACAAAACAATTAAAGCCTCTCTCTACAAAACAATTAAAGCCTCTCTCTACAAAACAATTAAAGCCTCTCTCTACAAAACAATTAAAGCCTCTCTCTACAAAACAATTAAAGCCTCTCTCTACAAAACAATTAAAGTCTGTGCTGAAAAGAATAAGTGAATATATACTGCTTGTCTTAAACAGAAACGCTCACATTGTTAAATGATACACGTAAGTACATGATGATTCTACGTGGAAAAAGATCAAATTTGAAAAGTGCAGCATGGAATCCAATTGGTTGAAGGTTAAAATCTAAAGTAATAAAACCATTATTTTTTCTTTCACTGTTACACCTCTATGTGATGTAGTGATATATTTATGTTGCATTTAGACAGAGATAAGTCTTGTGTCTACTGATTTACAGCAGTAAGATTCTTTTACTGTTTTAAAATCTATTTTACTGGTGCTGCCTTTAAACTGATGGTAAGACTTACATCATAATAGTAAAATAACCATTAACCTAATGAACATTACACAAGTTAAAGCTAATATTATCCAATTCCAGCATTCAAAATTAAACAAAAAGCACACACAAATTCTCATATTCAAGACATGATGTCTCAAGGCAAGTCAAAATGTACCGAAGCGAAAACGGAACAAAATCGTAATATACCCAAGTTCAAATATATATGTCAAAATGTACTCATCTGAAATGTACCCCAAGTCAAAATATATCCAACTCAAAATATACCAAGTCCAAACACAAAAAATTAAAGCAAGAACCAAGGTTCAAATATTTATTGTCTAAGGTTTATAGGTTGAAGTTCTGTATAACAATCAGTAAATGCTACTTCTACATTATTTTAGGTTACTTGTGTTGTACGTTGTAGAAAAGAATAATCTAACAACATTTTGACTAATGTAACATCTTGGCCTTTAAAATTTCTTTGATATTGAGAGCTCTTTTGATACTTTAATTTGAAATAACTCGACATAATATTCTAAGAGAAGTAATTTACAAATTCAATTCATCTCTAAAGGCAAATTAGACAGACAGTCAGACGGATGGATGGGCAGATAGATAGATAGATAGATAGATAGATAGATAGATAGATAGATAGATAGATAGATAGATAGATAGATAGAATGAAAACTTTATATACTCCAGGCTAAAATGTATGCTCTTGCAAAAACCCTTATATTAAAACGATTGTCAACTTGTGCACTTTGCTATCATAACTACCCTTCCACTTAAATAAAAAAAAATGAACATGTAGAAGATACTGACAACATCATGGACATCCAACTTGGTTATCATGACAATTACCTGTTCACGACCAAAAGATACTGACAACATCATGGACATCCAATTTGGTTATCATGACAAATAACTGTTCACGACCAAAAGATACTGACAATATCATGGACATCCAACTTGGTTATCATGACAATTAACTGTTCACGACCAAACGATACTGACAACATCATGGACATCCAACTTGGTTATCATGACAATTAACTGTTCATGACCAAAACATTCACAAAATATGGAGAACTGAGTAACTAAATTGTGTTGGGATTCTGTAAGTGTGTCAGTTTATATTTCCAGTCCACTTGTTAGTAATAAATCTGATTCATGTAAAAATTGCATTGTATAGGACTTATGTGCAAACAGATGCAAGAGCATACAAGAAAAACGTAGGCCAATGAGCTTTCAAAAGGAATTGGCATCCTCACAAAAATCATAGCAATAAACATTTTGAAAGTTATGTTATAAATAACATTATGCAATCACTGCTCAAAAGCATGTGATGATCTATGACACTTGAGAGTGACTGAGTGTACACAATGAAGTGAACAGGTCCAAGAACAAACCCCTGTGGAACACCACAATATAGATCAACTGGGCTGGAGTGTATTCCATTTGCAGATACAATTTTTGTCCTGTTCACTAAGTAGGACTTGAACCGCAGTAAGGCCATATGCTGGAGACGGTGAAGTAATATATCATGGCCTATTGTGTCAAATGCTTGAGACAAATCAAGGAGGGTGAGGACGGTAACCTTTCTACTATCCAAGACAGAATGTCATTAACTACTTTCAGAAGAGTAGTTTCAGTACTGTGGCAAAGGCGACATGCAGACTGTACATTGCTAAAAATGACTGAATTCAAATGAGAAATAATTTGGTTTAGAACAACTTTTACTAAGATCTTTTTTATGAATGGGAAATTAGAAACTGGGCTGTAGTTCTTTAAATTGTTATGGTCAAGTGTTGGTTTCTTCAGCAGAGGCTTTACAATGGCAATTTTTAAATTTGGTGGGAATCCCCCGGATGAGAGAGATATTAATAACATCAGTTAGTGAAGGCAATATTGGGTCTAAGATGTGCTTGCTGTACTTATAAGAGTACATCAAAAGAACACGATGCAATAGCTGGGTGTCAAGTTCATTCTGACTTGAAGCTTGGGTAGGAAAATGCTGATAGAATTCTGTGGCAGAAAGACCGTGAGATGTACATGTGGTTATTATAAGAGTACATCAGAACTTTAGCTTTAGCCAAATAAATAGTGCATGTGACCTCAAAATCAAGATACACCAAGACTTGGACAAAACATTATTTGCAAATTTGGACAAGTTTTTTGGGGTTAAATGGCAAACTATCAATGATTGTAATGAGATTGAGAAGAGTGCTAAAGTTGCAAGGAACTGACAGTTTGGATGGGATAGTGGCCAAGTATAAGAAAGTGTAATGTCTGGCGTTGTGTTTGGAATAAGACCATTCCTTGGATTGACAAAATTCTGTCTTACCCAGAATGACTAACAAAACTTACACCGCTGTCAGGTTATTTTGTGCATCTAAGGTCACCAATATTGGCGCAAAACCCAAACTGAATTCATTTATGAAAATAAAATTCTGAAAAGCGGCAATTGTCACCAGTATATTCTATTCAAACTATAATAATTTTGGACAAACGGAAAACCACCCCTATGTTTTCATGACTCCATATATGGCAGGCTATTCTGGGCTTGGCTTTGAAAGATGTAATGTTTATGCTTCATACTATGGGAATGAAATACGGTACTTTGGAATCTTCCTGTCAGCATTTCAGCCAATATATGAATTTTCAACCAAAACACGTGATCCAATGTTTACAGAACAGACATATTGTTAGGCAGATTTACCAGACTTGCCAAATAGGCTGACATGGTTGTACATGTCAGTGTTATAAAGTATGTAGAAATTAAACTCAATGGCAACTTCAAGTTTGTGAAGTTCAAAAAAAAAAATGCTGGTGGGATTTCTATTTGTACCAAAATGGGAGTCCTGGACTCCTAGTTTTAAAATCCTAATGAGACCTCCACTATTGCTCATTGATTGTAAAATGTTTAGTAGAGCAAAACATACAGGATATCATGACAATGCTAAATGTTAAAAATGCCCTCTGCAGTCAAATAATGTTATTCCTTTGTTTTAAATACATATCAAATCGAAACAAGGGATCCTAATGTTCGTGAAGCAGATATTAATTTGTAGATTAATTTTCATATATATTGTAATCCGACAACAAGATGTAAAAACTGAACCTTAAACTTACAGAGGTCTCGCTAGGAATTTAAAACTAGGATTCCAGGACTCCCGTTTTGGTAAATATAAGAGTCCCACCAGCAAAAGTTGCAGTTGCAGATTCCAAAGTAATGTATTTCATTTCCATAGCCTGATGCATAAACATTACATCTTTTCAAAGCCATGCGCAAAATAGTCCACTATATCAGTTCTAGCAACTTAAGCACAGTTCTGAATCTCGTTTAAATCATCATCAGTTTTTCGTTTAACCCCAAAATACTTGTCCAAATTTGCAAATGGCATTTTGTCCAAGTCTCGTGTCTTGGTTTCGAGTTCGCATACAATCGGAAATGAAATCAATTACAGGATCACGGGGTTTCGCCAATGTAGCAAACTGAGATTTCTGTTTTCTTTTTTGGTGACAAAACATACTAAAATATACCATCTGGCTATTTTTGTGGCAACACCAATTTTGGCCGATAAAAACTGTATATACAGTCTTGTGTTTGGAGTAGAGAAATCAAAGGCACCATAAAAGAAAGCAGCAAACTTGGATATAACAATGCACTATTATATCATAATCCGCTTATGGTGATATCTGGCCTTATTACTGTACGCGGTAGTATAATCAAAATAACCATGCAACTGACTAGTTAAAATCCAACACCTCTGTCAATAGATATACCTCAAAATGAAAGAAAAGGAATACATTTGGCTAGTTAATTACAACAACTTAAAAATTCAGCGTGAACGTAAGTCTTTTGAGCGCTTGGTTAATAAAATTCTCGAACCAAAAGAACGTCACAAGCTAGGTACATACAGGAAATTTGACCAAAAATTGTGGAATTATTTATATTGATACAAATATTATTCTAAATTGGTTACAATTAAATCAAAATTTGAAAAATAATCTCCTAATATATTGTTAATGTCTTCGTTCGTGAAAGTTTTTCACCGTCATTTTTATGAGATTTAATTCGTAAGAGACATATACTTTCTCTGGTTTAGTGGATAAAAATGCGTACAAGCCTGTACCTAAAACGTTAAACGTACACATGACAACAGAAAAGTAAATAATATGCATACATTAAAAGTGAAAATTATAAACAAAAATACTGCCACTCACAGGAAAAGAGGAAGCGGGGTAAGTTACCATTAAAAAGCACGAAACTTGGTTACTAGAAACACCGAAATACACCTTTATTTTGCTATATACTTTTATTTAAAAACAAACAATAATAATTTAATCGAAAAATACAGATAGAACATGTAAATATATGTGTATTTCGGTATATTTCCATTTTTCAGTGTATTTCTTTGTTTCTAGTAACCCCAAGTAACTGGTGAGGTTTGAACTTTTTCAAAACAGCAAAAGAGACAAAACAAAATAACAACTTCTAGCGCTTTCGATAGAAGAAAAACTAAAAAAACAAAACAATTTCAAAGACAAAAATTGTATTAGCTTGCAATAAAATTAAATGTATGCTTTACAATATCATTTAATGACAACTAAGTTATTAATTATTTTAAATGATGTCTGTGATGGGTGACCCGGGTTTTTCTTGCACATTTTCAGTGTTCATTATATCGCCTCCATTGAAATGTACTCTTAACTTATATGACAACGGACTTAGAGAAATCTCCAATGGAAAACTTAAAGAGTGACTGATACTAATATAATAACACTAGTACTTACCTTCTTGAATATTGTATTCCTTGTACGTCCTTCTTTAAACTAGAATAACACAGCAAAATATGAAAGTATATATATATATATATATATATATATATATATATATATATATATATATATATATATATATATATATATATATATATATATATATATATATATATATATATAATACAAATATTTTAACGCTATTAATGCTCACTGAATCAAACGCATCTCCACAGTCGAATGGAAAAAAGTCGAATGTCTCGGATAGCGTTTAAATTTATAATCATTCACATGCAAGCATCACTAATAGACGTTAAACATTACTTTTTGCAGGGAGGTATAGTTTAACACCCTGGGCATTGTTAGCTGTAATTAACTCTGTTTCAATAACACGCCTTCTGGCTTACACCCGGCAGCTACCCGTGAGTAGAATTACAATTAATACCTGATAGAGTGACATCTTAGCAAAGTCTATACATAATCCTCTCATTAAATTTTGGCCCTAGGCACATAAGAAATTTGAAGTGAATACAATCAGTCCAATTTATTTGTCATAATAAAAACTAAAAACATTAGACAAAATCATGTACCAGGAGTTACAAAACAATATAGATATACATTACAATGTATTTTTGTTTTTATTTGTACGTATGTAAGTTAGCCTTTTGCCAAACTCCAAAACGTACAACTTCACCGATTTTGACAAATAAGACTTGAAAGTTTGTCAGTTTTAAACTGTCTGTGGCATTTAAAAAAAAAACTTGTAGAAATTGTATTTTTTTTTACCTCTGTGCATTTATATTTGAGTTCAATCCAGACATGATATTTTTGTGAGTTCTTTCTATTTTATATTATATTGTAACGGAATGCTTATTGAAAGAAGAGGAACAAAGATGGCTGATTAATTTTATCAACCCAAAAATTCTGAGTTATGGTATGTTTTAGTTTTTTGAGCGTTTGCTTAGTAATATTATCTAACCAAGAAAATGGCATAAGATAGGTACACACAGGACATATGACCGACAATATACCGGTACTTTCTCTGGTTTAGTGGATACAATTTCATACAAGACAGTACCTAGAAAGTTAAAAGTACACATGACAACAGGACATAAAATAATATGCATAAAATAAAATCACAAATTATACATATAATTGTACACCGCAGAATGAAACAAAGCGACGTTAAACAAGAAAGATACTGCCAGGGGTAAAATATTATACTCATTATAGATGGCACAAAGTATAAACTAAAATTTTTTGCAATACTGGCTTTCTGTGATAGAGTCGCATTTTATCTTCAGTTTTGTTTGTACATTAAATGCACCCAATACTAAAAATGTAAATTTTCTTAAATATTGAATCTAGTTAGACGTATAAAATACATATCAAAATAAAGAAACTACGAGTGTTTGTTTAATATTATATATTCATTTTTTATTTTAAAAATATTTTGTAACCAATACATTAGGCTGTGCTTTTGGCTCGTGGTCGTTCCGTACCCAAAAGAGTCGTTTCGTACCCAAAACAATGGTTGTTTCGTACCCAAGGTGCTGGTAATTTCGTAGCCAATGCGTTTCAAATGTAACTACAAATATCACAAAAATATATTTCATACGTATTTTCTATGTTGATTTGTATCCATTGTGATAGATATAATAATAATAATAATAATAATAATAATAATAATAATAATAATAATAATATGACTTTCTATACTTTAACGGGAATCATAGTTGAACTGTTATCAAATGCTAAAATCTATGGATATTTAGTGAGTTTAAGCTTTTGAGCTTACTTCAATTTCACACGTGTTTGATATTTTTTTTGTTTTTGATTTATTTTGAAATAATTTAACTTTATCTTCGGAATTTAAAATTTGTTTTCTCAGGCACGTATACTTTAGTATAAAAAGCATATGGCAAACTTGGAATTATAGACAACGAATTCAATTTATCATTAAGCCGAAAAGAATCAGAAAATTCATTAATTTGTTCTCATGGACGCATGGTACCTGGACGTTTCGGCCCAAGACATTTCGCGAAGTGGACAGGCCTGTGGAAGATTTTGGAAAAACGCCCCATTAAGTAATATACACTTTTTAGAATAGGAATAGTTAAATAATTTAACTTTTGGATGCTAACATCCTAAATACTCTGTCTCGGTGCAGCTCCCGTACTGCACAGAGAACCCAAATTCATGGGAAAATAAACCATTCCGAATGATTTTCAAGATTAAATAACTAAACTAAAAACTGACGACCAAACTTGAGACGGGAGAAGTACAGCCAAAAATAAAAAATGTACAGTTGGACTATATCAAGATAAATATAGAAATTAAAGTGAGACACAGTAAAAAAAAACATATATAAATAAAACACCTCACTTTACCGAAATTCAAAATTAAAAAAAAAATAACATAATAAAATATGTACAACCTTAAAAAAATGATGAACGTGATGACCCAGTTAGAGGTAGAAATACTGAAATAAGACAACTGGTCAAATTCGAGCGTAAAGGCTATCCTAAGAAGTAAACAATATATATATATATATATATATATATATATATATATATATATATATATATATATATATATATATATATATATATATATATATATATCACACAGACAAATAGCACCAACACTAATAGCAAACACAGGATATAGGAGACCACTAGTCATGGTCAAACCAAAATTATTAAGAAAGTTGATCCGAAAGAGGGTAGAAAAATCCCACCTCGGAAAACCCTTTTATAGTAAAACTAGGGAAAAAGAGAATAAAAATATCCCTTTCGAAAATTTTATATAATCCCGATGGGAAAAACTAAATTTAAGGGAATTTAAGTATAGAGAAAAAACCCACACATAAGCTACATATCGGGGGGAGCATAAATACACATAAAAACTTTTACATTTATTTTTATTCGGGGGAGGGGGGGGGCATCTGTCTGGTGCCACATAGAAAAAGAAGAATGTATTAGGGCATTTACGCAGAAAACCAGTTACCCGTCGTCAGCAAGCTATATGTTGGGATATTTGCGGTCTATGGCAAAACAATTCTTGTGGAAATACAGGTAAGTTTATTTTTTTTATTTCTGCAACATATTACGATCATTCCGCATTTTCGCATTTGAACGGGCAAAACAAAATAAATGATTTTTTTAAATAATGCTTTTGTGTATCTATTGTCGTTTTCTCGCATGATATTGTTCGTGTTTCAGTATATCAAACGTGTTTCAAAATAAATTTTATCACAAAACTTCGATGGAATGAACTGAATGGTCTGAAGAAAAGGTTTCTATTTACAGGTCTAACAAGCTACATGTATGGGATTGAGAATTAACTATTGTATAATATTATAAGGTGCAGAAGTTATACGAATAAATGAAGATGGAAAGCTTAATAAGGAAAATGTAATATGTATTTCATGAATTTTTATTATAAAGTTTTTAGAAGTGTTTCTAGAATGTAGTAATATATATGTGTGTTGATTATTTAAATAAAGTCCCTTATACTTTGAAGGTAGCGGCGTGTTCGTTTTTCATTACAGATGTAGCTGTCTTATCATCGTGGCGACACTCTTTTAAGAGAGTCTGTACTTTTCTTCTCTCTCTCTCTCTCATCATGGATATTGACGCTCCCTAACTTACGAGTAATTCCTTCTCATAGCAAGAAATGAGAAGAAGGTTATGAAAAGCTAATCACAACCCACATAACAGAAAACTTTCATAACATAACATTGGATGTTAATAAATATAAGACAAACACATTTTAATAGAGGATTTTGGTGTAAAAAACGATTTCTTTAACCTAAAAATTGTTAGGTCTTTAAAGTTTTGTTTCGGTATTTGATTTAGCTGGCTAGTTGTGTTGTCGCATTTAAGATTTTAACATACATAACGCCAATATTTAATTTTTCACTGTTTGGAATGATAATTTTAAATAAACCATATGTAATAAACATATCCCTCAGATAGTAATACAGCGAATAGTCCGGCAGATGTTATGGTGGTAAAGCTGCCAGGAATTGAACAGAAAAATGCTAATAGAGCAAAGGGGCTGAGAAAAACATACAGAAGATCACTAAGACAAGCCTATAGAAACAACGAGTAGCTAAGACACAAGAATCAGAACCTTGTCATAGCTAATAAGAGACTTCAAAAGATTGAAAGGATAAGAAAACAACAGGCACGAAAAGAGATAGAAAGCTCAGACACTGAAAAGGAAAGTGAACTTACTATGATGACTCCTCGTTCTAATACTAAAAATGAAATGAAAAATCTAGGATTGAATAGACTCCCTCTTAATAACACCAAAGTTCGTCGCACACTGATACAGGTCTGACGCAAGTTTCTACTGACAAACACAGTCTTGAGTGAATTAAAAGATGAAATTAAAAAGAAAAAGAAGAAAACGCTTTCATCAGGCATACAATGGAAAGGTTTAGTAAGAAAGTACAGATGTGGATCAAAGTTAGCGAAGTCAATGAGTGTATGTAGACAGAAGGTGGCCAAACTATGTGTAAAGAGAAAAAGCTCAACTAAAAACATGAATTTGCGAAAAAAGGTCGTAGCTTTTCTAGAGAGAGAGTGGACAATAGTTTCATACTACATGGAAAGAGAGACACTAAGAAAGTACAAGAACAGTTGAAACAGAAACATGTCTTGTCTGATTATATGCATAATTTATACTTCAAGTTCATGTTAGAAAATCCGAGATTAAAGATATCTAAATCCCTCTTCTATTCATTTCGACCTCAGAATATTCTTCTTGCAAATTTTGCAAGTAGAAAGACGTGCCTTTGTTCTAGACACCAGAACATGGCTTTGAAGATGCGCCATCATAAATATAGGGGTTCAGTGTCCAAAAAACCCAGATGATCTAATAAGACAGTACCAGTCAAATGAAACAATAATTGAAAAGATAAGAAATACTGATGTGGGTACTATCAGTTTTAAACATTGGAAGAGAGTTCAGGAAGGTAATAAGTTTCGCGACAGAGAGGTTGAGGAAGAGCTACTGAAAGATGAATTTTTAAAGTTGTTAGACAAAGACCTCACCGAGTTCCGGGACCATGTTGTAAGAGTTCAACATCATAAGGAGCTTAGAAATCTACGTGAAAATCTACCAGAAAATGAAATAGTAGTATGGATGGACTTTGCAGAAAATTTTCAATGCTCGTCAGTTGAAGAAGTCCAATCAGCTTATTGGAACGCACCTGTCATTTCACTCCATACCATGGTGGTTCATTTTCCTTCCGGAATGAGCAAATCAATCCAAAGCTATGTTGCAGTTTCTGATGTGATATTTCACAACGCCTCAGCAGTATATGCTATACTTCTGAAACTTATTCCACAGCTCAAAGAAGAATGTAAAGATTTGAAAACAATTCACTACCTTACTGACTCTCCAACGAGTCAGTATCGTAATATAACCATATTCCAGTTTATAGCGCAACAAAAGGATGAATTCGGCATTGATGTGCGATGGAACTACCTGGAGAGTGGCCATGGTAAAGGTCCTTGCGACGGACTAGGCGCCAGTGTGAAACGTTCAGCAGGCGATGCAGTTAAGCATGGCAAATGTTCCATACAGAATGCGAATGACTTTTTTTGCATGGGCCACTCATTCCGTTAATACTGGCAGCAAAGTGAGGTACTTTTTGTACACACATTTTGATTATGATGAAGCCGAAAAGAATTTATCGAATCGTCCTGCAGTTCGACCAGTTCCTGGAACTTTAAAACTTCATTTTGTCTCGTCTGCCACAAACATGGAAATCTTCACAAGGAATTTATCCTGTTATTGCCTTGAATGTTTAGTAGATGTAGCAACATCTACCTGCGATGGCTATGTTAAACACAGTCTACTGAGAAACGAAGATGAGAGACCTCGTGAAGAACAGGGTCCAGGAAACAACATGAAAGCTATTGAATATAGAACAATAGAACTTAGATCAGCATCAAACAAAACGACAAAGAATTGATGTCATACCAGTACAGGAAGGTGACTGGATAGCTGGTTTATACAATTCGAGGTGGTATATTGGTATAGTGGTCGAACAAGACAACGAAGATGGAGAACTGCTAGTGGATTTTATGGAGAAGTCTGGGAAATTGGCTAATACTTTTAAATGGCCTCGCCAAAAGGATGAAATCTGGATCACTCAGCAGAAAGTCATAATAGACAGTCCTGTGCCAGTTGGAAAAACCAGAAGATCCATGAAAGTCCCACAGAAGGAAATAGAAAACATTTCAAGGGCTTTTGATAAATATGCTTGAAATTGTTGTATGTGTGTAACCTCCGTAACAAAAAGAGATTGTAAGGTTTTATGCAAGATTTCGATAATTTGTTCAATAATGTCAATATTAAGTTCAATTAAATAGTCTTTAATGCTATTTTGTCAAATTCTTTTAGTTTTCAGAAAATTGAAATAAAATGTGTTAGTAACATAACATCCGTAACGAAATTCATGCTACCGGTTTCTGTGCTTTAGGTTTTTACTTAGATGCTCTACAGCCAACATCATTGTGTTTTCTCTTACTTCATACTTGCAGTTTTTGAATGATGATGACAAACTGTCCTATATATTAAACTATTATTAAATAGCAAATGTTAAAAAACATGTTTAGATAGTTTAACAGTCAAGAAATATTTGGTTTCTTTTTGAAATAAAGATAGTAAGATGTTTTTACAATAACGATCACTAGTTGTTTTTTTTTCTTCAAAATATTTGATGTATTCCTAGACTAAATTGGTGTGTAGAATATATAATGCATCTCATAGTTGAATATTTTTTATTGATTACGGGTTGCTGTTTTAATTTTAACATCCCTAACGCTCGTTTTTATTGTCATAACTAGAAACACTAAAATTTTGTAAATTCTCAAATTTGGTGTAAGAAAAATTGGATTGTAATCACTGAAATATCCAAGATCATGAAAAAAAGTCATATAATTTTTTTCGGGTAAGTTATTTTTTTCGCCAGTTGTGAATTTTAGTCGTTATTATTATTCTGGAATGGCTGTTTGGTACGACTCGGCCGGGGATCGAACCCACGACCTCCCGCTTCCGCGGTGGACGCTCAAACCACTAGGCCATCGAAGCGGTCTTCGTCAGTTTGTGTAACAGCGAAAATAAAAGTACTGCAGTATAGAAAATTTATCACTGTAAACGATAGATTAATTTTCTGATCAGTCTTATTACATAAATGAAGAAAAAGGGGAACATATTGTCTGATATAACGGCACGCTGAATGTAATTGAAATATAGGAGAGAGAGAGAAGAAGGTGAAAATGGGGATTCTAGCGCAGTATGGAAATTGTATATTGCGCTACTCGATAAAGACTTTATTATTAATATTCAACCCTTCTATGTCGAGTTTTGGTGAAAAATCAGCATTTTTTAAGTCCTCAGAATGCCATTCTACGTGCTTAAGAACTATGATTTGAAGCCGCCAATGGTGCTAAATTTAACTTCATGTTGCGCTTACAGGTATGTTCAACTTACATAAAAAGTTATATTTTATTTAAATAAATATATATATAATGGCAATTGATCGCAAATATTGTATATATATTTCATCGGGAAATAAATATTTAATGATTATCATGAAGTAAAATTAATGAAAAACCGAAATATGGCGAATCTGTTTATGATACAGGTATCCGAACAACGTGTTTTAATTATTCAATGAGAGGTATAATTGAGTGTTGGTCACGGGCGATTGCTGCGAGGGCGTTATGTGTACCATCAAGTAGATTAACAGGTATAAAAAACGGAATTAATTTTGTGATATCACCTGATAAATCGGTTGAGGTGTTATATGACACTGATAATGAAATTTTAAAACAATGGGTGTACTCGGAGCAACCAAATTTATTTAAAAACATTTATGATGCTTTACCAGATAACATTAAAATTCGATTAACAAAAACTTGGTTATACGTTAACAGACCGCTATCGTATGATACTTAACGAAGATTATTGAGGTGCAGAGATTTTCTAATGGCCTATAGCTAATGTATTGATCTCATCATCACAATATCTTTTATCATCAAAGTTAATTAATCCGGACTAGCAGATGCGTTCAGTTGTGATCTTATGCTTGTTAGATCGAATTGTTGTCATTGTTACAACAGCTCGATATAATTCATGAGAAAAATTCTTTTTCACAACAGGTTTCTTAACGCCTTTCGCTTTCATTATATTTTTAGACTTATTTATTGCGAGCACATAGTACATTTTTGGTCGTAACCCGATAAATGCTACGACAGGTTCAAAGCAAAGCTCATCTTTCATCTTTCCAATGACTTTCTTGTTTGTGTAGTCGTTGTATTCACCTGCTACATCTAATAGATCGAATTGCTCGCGATGATTATATATATCTTTGTAAAGATCATCATTACAATCTTCGCCTGGAATATCATACAACACCGAGTCTGTATCAGAGAAACATAATTTAGCACCAGGCCACGTCTTACTTACAAAATTATAATGAAAATCATACATTTTGAAATATCTAACACAGATGCACCAACAAATATCGGTTTATCGAGAAGAATATCACATTTATGTTTTTTCACGAATGCAAGATCGTCTTTGATTGGTACTCGTCCAGCGAAATTATTAGATGCAACCAATTTAGAAAATCTTAGTAATTTTCCATCGTCTTACCGAATACTGCGTTGTTCATTAACTTGAAAAAGTCTTTTTCAAAATCATTGGTTGCTTTTGTTCTCATGTCAGTGTTATACTTGATGTAATCAACTATCCAACGTGATTGCTTGATCTTTAACGCTTTATGTATCTTGGTGATCACAAGGCCAGCTTGCACAGCTTGATGTAATATTCGATAATGATAAATGTTACCCCGTTTTGGTAATAAACTTGGAATTAATTTAGGAACCGTATAAGGTTTACTTGTTCTAGCGATTAGTTGATTTGGTGATAGCAATGAGTCATCAACGGTCATCTTTTCAGGAAGAAACGGATAATTACTATGAGAATCATGCAGATTACTCGGATACTCTGCGTCAAGCTCAACAAAGAAGGAAAAGTCAGCTTCAGATACATCCTTTGTCATGTTTTCAGTTGCAGCAGCAGAGTGTGTGAACAGACTTTCTCTAATTGGGGTATATTTTAAGCAAAAATATTCTAAGTCTCCATTTGCCAAACTGAGACTTAACAATTTTAGAGCTCTGTTTGTCAAACGGAGCCTTCCTCAAGGGTAAAAAAAAAAGACGCCATTTAGTTGACGTTCACCTCCTCGGCTGCTAATGCGCTAACTAAATATTTGATCAAGTCCTTAAGATTTCACAAACAAACTAATTTGTAAAACCTCACCTCGTAAATCAATCAGATTATTAGATTGGTCAGTGAGTTTGAAATTAATTCTCGTTAACAAATTATTATGACATCGCATATAGACTAGATTAGTTGGGTCTTCAATAATTAGAAATCCTGGAGGAGCCGTTGGTGCAAATGAGTATAAAATATATCCTTGCTGAGCTTGATTTGATTGTTCGAGATTTATTTGATAATTTCCTTCGATAACATCACATACTAAATTGAGCGCAATCACCGTTGAAATATTCACATTGTTCGGAGCAATATGTCTACCGCCGCCTTCTGGATCATTATTATATTTCAGAATATTTGCTGTAGGATTCTTCAATTTTTTCCAATTATCGTGGATTCTTTTGAACCCAATATCAATAGCATCGTCAAGTTGTTTCTTTAGTTTATCCGGGTTATATCCAGGGATTTTAAAATCTTTTATCTCCGTTTTATTAATATTGTATAGATCCGCAAACTTATCATGTAATATCTCTTCATTTAATACTTCTTGAATAATTATCGAGTGAAATATTTTCATATCATAGATGATTTTATTACCCGTTTCTACGATGCTGATAAACTCGTCTTTAGTGAGAGAGCCGGATTTAAGAGATATTAGCAGTAGTGAAAAATCATTATTCATTACTGTGAAATTTCCGTTGATGAGAGGGAGGTAGATTGAATGAAAAACTTTTTTATTTATGAACTTATCGGGGGTATAATCTTGATAACTTTTGACTTCATTGACGGGTTTTATTTTGTTGGTGATATAATCGGATTTTTTAGGTTCGGGTGGAAAATCCTTCGAATTTTCTCGCGAGTTATCCGGTGGTAATTCAGGCCATCCTAACACTGATCTTATAGAACTCTGATAAATATCTACAACGTATCCTTCTGTATTTATCTCGATAGCAGATGATAGTGTTGGTTCATGAACTGTTATAGCGATTTTTGATTCTTTTCCAGTGAGAGATTTTATTCTTCGTTGAAATTCAGCGTTGATCTGTTCGATTTGATATGACCCAGTTGGTATAGAAACAACCTGCCAATCTGGTGTTCCGTCTTCACGATTCTTGTTTGCAAATACCAAGGAATTATTCGGTTGTTGACCACCAAATGCTACCGATCTAATATTAGGCCAGCTATGATACACTCGTAGTTTTGCTAGTGCGATCTCGCTCACGGGAACAGGAATTGGAAAATTAACACTAAATTCGGGACGTGTTGAGGTTATTGATATCGTGCTTGTTTTCACTGGTGTTGTATTTGTTACTATTTGTTGAAGTAGTTCTTGCGACAACATTATTATTATTATTCTGCTCTAATTTCAGCATTGTTGATTTATACAATTGAGCCATAGTTGAAAATTCGCTATCTGATATTGTTGTGTCATCCAACGACGATGATATCAACGAGGATAATTGCGAGTAACCGGCAGATGCAATATGATATTTAATTAAATAATCATGTAGTTTACTCTGGCTACACGATGATAGTTTTTTTGTGATCCCAGTTAATATACCAGCAATTGTAGCCACTGCGGAAATAGCGATTGGAACTACGACCGGAGCAATCATTGTAACCGAAGATAGTATTATTCCAGCAGCAGTGATTACTCCTGACACCGAGTACACGGTGATATCAACTGTGGTTATTCTTCGTTTGTATTTTTTGATTTTTATTTGATATTCTTCACAGAGAGAACTGAGTTTAGTTTGAAACTCTTTGACTTGATCATAGCGATACTGATTCGATGATGGAGTCATTTTATTTTAAAAGCGTTAGCATTTTCAATTACAAATTACTTTGTAATTTTGAATCGTGAAAGAATTTTTAAATCAATTTAATTGTTTACTTAAATCCACTACGAATTCTACGTACCACGTTACTGAAACCTTGGCTAGATTTCCATCTGTATTTGTTATCGTGAATTGTTCAGTTGTATCCTTGTCGATGATCGTTGATATCGTATTATTGACTCCAGATGAACTACTTGATGATATTTCAAACTGAGTCGGTGATACTATTATTAATCGATAAATACCCTTGACTGCTGCGGTTACGGTTAAAATATTGTTTGTGGGAGTCCACATAAATGATCCGTGTTGAATCGTGTGTACTACGTTGTTGACGATAGATTTATTATGAGGAATTTTTACTTTTTCAACAACGCTTATCATTCTCATTGCATCATCCCTTATTCCATTGTTGAATGTTTTAAGTTCATCGATGGATTTTTTAATATCAGGAAGGGTTATTTCAATTTTATCAAATGGGCTCCCAATAAATTTATCCATGAGGTTTTTACGAAACGTCATAAATAGTTTCGTGTGTTTTTCATATTCGGATTGAAGAGTTGCTAGTTCTAACATAGAATCTTTTATTACGGTGAGTTTTGGTGTGGTTACTGGTGGATTTCCAAAAAATTCTAGCAGGGGTTTGTCAATTTGGTCAATTGTATTTTTTTGTGTTTCACGAAACCAGTTAAATGTAACTATATGATCGTCATATTTATCATTAAGCGATTTCAATGAATTCACTGTGTTATCGTATGTTGCTAATTTATCCGTAATCGTTGAAACAAGTACACCTGGTTTGAGTTTACCCCCATCAGAAAATAACGCGATAGTATCCTCTGCTGCGTCTCGTTGTTTAACCAAAATATCATTAAGAGAGATATTACTACTTTTCAATTTACCCTGACGATCTTGAAATACAACTATTTCACCAGGATCAATATTTGCTAGGTTTAATATTTCGGATATTTCATCTTCGATTAGTTTTTTAATATCCTTGTTATCAACGGTTTCAACTCCACTATCAGGTTTCTTCAGCGATGATAAAGGTCGTCCCCAAATATCAATCATTATTATAGAAATATTTTCATCGTCTAAATCCGATGGATTTTCAATCTAAGGATTTTTAATCCAAAATTCTTTCAGAATTTTTTAAAGAGATTTGCCGCTAGTATACTCATTTACTACTATATGAGGTGGTTTCGAAAATCTTTTGGATATAGCATCAAGTACGTTTAATACTTCATTACCACATATTGGTGGATCAAGCATTGTTTGTGTTGGTAACGTAGAATACCAAGTCTTCATTGGAAAATCTTTTATATAACGCATAAATTCTTTCGGCGGCGCTAATCCATATGAGTCAAAATAAATAATCCCACGTGGATCAATCGCGTATGCAACCCAGTGAGTTCCAGGTCCGGAGCTGTTATCTAAATTAATAATACCGGTTTCAACATCATTTGGTTGTGCCGGTAACTGATCTCTCATAAAAACCCCTCTGAAATTTTTTATTTTTAATTTTTTAGCGGTATCAATTAAATCAAAATTGGACATGGGAACCATCGGTTTGGAAATCGAAGATTTCGGAACTATATCGTTCCTGGAATTCGAAGACCCTTTCCGCTGTACCATGAACTCGGGGTTCCTGGTAGTCTTAGACCCTTTCCTTTTTTTTTATACCCCTTTCCAGTTGCCTTTTTCAATGCCATTCCTGCTGCGGTACCAATGGCTCCTAATGCTGCTGCCTTCGCTACCGCTGGGGCTGCTGCGGCAATCAACCCTGGAATCAACCCTAACAACGGGAATATACCACCAGTCTTTTCCATATTGGCGATAGCAGCTTTAGAAAAAGTAATTTGAGTTCCTTTTTTTTCTTTAAACGCTTTATTGAAGTGATTAACCTGAGTTTTCGCCAGCGATAGTTTATTCCCTCCGCCATTCATTTGATTAGGTTTCAGCGTTATTGTGGCTCCACATTGCTTAGCTGATTTGGATTGTAATTTTTTTAGCTGACCAGGTGTCAACGTAACATTGATATTACTATACGACATTATACAAAATAGATTGATTCTAAATCGCGAGTCATTTTTAAAGAATTTTGGATTAAGAAAATCTTACAGATTTTCCACTGGTGCATCTACTAGTCTCATTCGTCCACCAACACCTTCGAGTATCATTGATTTATCACTAAGAATAACAGCAACTGCTCTGTAATTAACAACATCACCAGCAACAGCACCAGGAGGAGGAGCAGCAGGGTGAACACCAGGATGTACACGAGCTCGGAAGTGTATATCAACTACGGACTGTTTCATCAAGTCAAGATGTTCTAGGGAAAAGTAATAAATCGGATACAGACCTTTAAAATCCAATTGTGATATTTGTAGACCAGTATCTACATTTTGATCACGTCCCATAAATGATAGCAATCGATGATAAACTCGTGCAATGTGGTTATTTTCATAGTTAAGTTGTATATCCTCTGATGGTTCTTGTTGTCCGTTTATTTTCAGCGAGACTTCACTACACCCAAGTTGATCAAATATCATATGGGAACGTTCTTGATTGTTTAATCTCGTAATATCCTGTAGAGCAATAAAAATATGCCGTGGAGCTGAAACACCCTGTCGTGCTGCCAAATGCCATGTAAGTGTACCATCAATATTAGAATCCATGGTATCTGTGGACGTTGTCAACCAGCTTAATAATCTCTTCCCCCCTTGATCCATAAATGATAGCAACCGCGGTTCTACTGACAATGATGGAGTCAACACTGGCATCCATAATGTTAGTTTTGTTAAATTTACTTTACCATCGGCAACGCCAACAGCGCTCCAGATTGCATTATTATCATTACCCTTTCTCACTAGTGCTACAGTATGCTTTACTCCATAAATAACTTTTCTGACGTTTCTACAAAATCCAAATATATGATGGAGCGGAATAGCACATGAAAAATGTCGACGCCCTCCTTGTAACGTTGCTAATCGTGTTGCAAATCCTAGATTGTAATTGGGATTAGCGTCTACAACTAAATCTTCAATCTGACCAGTTTCAGCAGCAGCAGCACCAACAGGAGCAACAGCAAATCCGCCAGCACCAACAGCTCCAGCAGCAACACGATTATATGGTCTTCTTCTTATATATTGAACGCCATTAGCATTATCAGTAATATCCTTCGTGAACATCATAGATGGACCCGCTGATCTAGTATAATCGTCAGAGTATCTTGCTAGCCCTAGTATTGTTGTTGCTACATCAACTTCACGTTCAATAGATTCGATTTCTTTTCCATCAATGAGATATCTAGCGCTTTCAAATAATGCCATAATACCATTATTAACAAAACCAACTTGTAAATTAGGCCCATATACTGTATTAAGTGGATTATTTTGTACGAGTTCACCTTCAACTTCAATAAAGGCTTCAGCGGGTAAAAAGTATTTACTGGTATCATGAACCTGAAGTTCAATTCTTCCACGAAGATCAGGTTGTACTGCGTGATAAGCAAAAAATTGATAATCACGTACAGAAGTATCTTTAAGCACTGGGGCTTCCATGTCAAATGCAACATCAGGGTTCTGTTTGAACATTTTTTATTATATACCCGATGGTCTAAATCAAAAATTCTGAAAGAATTCTGAAGGAATTTTGAATTAAAAACCCAAGGAATTCATTTAGAGAAAATCGATTTTCATGAAATTATGTCGACGGATTAGCCAAAAAACAATACAAAATCAATAAAAAAAACATCGAATTTTCGATGAAACAACATATTTTTAGCCTCACAGGATAAAAAATCTGATCAAAATCGATTTTCTCTAAATGAATTCCTTGGGTTTTCATCCTCGATTTTCATGAAATTTTGTCGATGAATTGCATAAAAACACTAGAAAAATGAGTAAAAACACTAGAAAAATGAGTAAAAAAAGTAAAAAATCTAACAAAATTAGCAAATTATAAATATTTTATAATATAAAAATAATTTTCAAAATTCTAAAGAATTTTTAAACTAATTATTTAGTTGGGTGTATTTTAATAATGATGATGAAAATATCTGATAATGAAGATAACGTAAGTAGAATCACAAGTGATTCTGATACAAGTGATTCTGACACAAATATTTCTAATGCTAGCATTTCTACAATAACCATAACAACTGAGCATCCTATTCAAATAAATAGAATCACAAGTGATTCTGACACAAATATTTCTAATGCTAGCATTTCTACAATAACTATCATAATTGGAAATCCTGTTCAAATACATATTTCTAACGTTTCCGGCGAAATTTCTTAAAGCCACTTCCCGGAAGCCCACTTCCGGCTATCATATTTGCTGTTATATTATCCTGGGCGTTACTCATTAACGACTGTAGTTTTTTATCCACGGCGTTATTTATTATTTTACTAACCTGTGTAGGCATTACTGCAGTAGATGGCAGTGAAGTCATTCTAGAAATGCTAGCATTTCCAGGTTTTGATTGGAAATTCGAAGAATTTCGTCGTCGAACTAGCGCTGTTAGTTTATCCCGAGCGGCTGAAAATGCCTTACTAGCAAGATCACCAACAGTGTTAATACCCTTATCTCGGATAACATCAATTGCTTTCATTGCTGCCTGTTTTGCAAATGGAGCCACTTTTGGAGCCATTCTTGAAAATAATCCCATTATAGTATTACCGAGACCATCTCCATAGTATACTCGGTATTTTGGCAATCGTGAGTTTACCACGTAGACGTTAGTTGGTTTATCATGGTTGTAGTGTATGATCATTCTCTATATAGAAACACTAATGTTTCCAAATGCTAAAGCATTTCCAATTATCTAATCACAGGAAATTTTCGATTTCCCACCTACGGATTTCCAGTGACATTAGTCACTATGATAACCGTAGAAATTCGAAGAATTTTCGGCTAACTCCTCAATGAAATCTCTATATGTTGCAATATCCATGATACCACCTTGAAATAATCTCCTACAGATATCAGCTGCTTCATTGATTATTTCCAGTGAGTTATTCCCGGCTCGTTTTCCTCCTACAAGTACTTCTAATCGTGCTATATCACCGAGAATATTACCAGGACATGTTACACTAGCGTGAAAATCTATAGGATTTTTACCAACTAAACCACTACCCTTTTTTTTAGTTGTACCAGTTGCACCCTTCAGAGTTTTCAACTCTGGAGTTTTACTCTGGGAATCAGCCTCTGCCATTATTTGTATTTCATCAGGGATTGGGTCTGCTGTGTATACTGGTGGTGCTACTGTGATCCCCTTTACCATAGTTAGAAATTGGTCATAATCAGATTTTATTTCTTTTGTGATTTTGTTTTTCCTCTTGTTTGCTAAAAACACCTTATTTGCCCAAACTTCTGAACCCTTTACAAAATCCTTAGCCGTGTCGTCTCTTAAATACTTAACTCTCTTCGCTTTTTTAACGTTGTCTTTGGTAAATTTAGCTAATCCAGCAAGTGTTGGGATATTTCTGATTGTATTTAACGCATCAACTGTAAATATATTTTCAGGAGGATAGTCCCTTTTTGAAACAGCTCCCTCTTCTTCTTCTTGAACTTCTTGAAATTCTTCAGGTGGAAATGCTTGCATTTCTAGTGAGGAAATATCAACATCACCTAATCGTTCAATTTCTTCCTGAAGTTCTCGTTGTTGTTCTTCTTGTCGTCTTGCAGTAGTTATTATATCACCAGGAAGTGTTTTTAATGATTTTTTCGTTTGTTTAGTTCGTTTTGATATTTTCTCTAACACAGGGAGAAAGGACTCTTTTTGCGCGCTTTCTTGTTTAGAAATTGCTGTTTTCACACCCTCAGTTGCACTAACAATAGGTTTGAAGAGTTGTTCTGTATCCTCTGTGAAGTCAGTCTGAAATAATTGCCGTTGTTGAAGTTTTTCGCGGATTCTATCACGAAGGGGTAATATTTTCTTAAGAGCTTCAAGTCTTTCTTTAGTGTTCCGTGTAGTTAATGATTCTCCTATCATTATTAAAAGAGTATTACTATTGTCAAATTGCTTTGCAATTTTTAATTAAAAAATCCTTTGGATTTTAGAAATGCAAATCATTTCGAAAGAAATCACTAACCTAAAAATGCAAATCATTTTAATACTTCCTTGTTGTTACACACATAATTTTACTTCCTCATACCGTATCGGTTATACAAACAAAGGAGGCTCTCTACGCGTGGGCTCATCACCTTCAGAGTTTTCCATTAATGTTTTTAATTGTCTCACTTTACAATTAATAAGTCTCTTTTGTTCATATTCTAATCCTAATTGCTTTCGAACACGTTCAACGATGCTACATAATGGTACGAATATATTAACATCTTCAGTATTGACTAAGCTCTCACGTATAAGCTTTTGGATATTCTTAATTAAAAAATATTTTTTAGATAGGACATATTTTCCGGTCTGTTCTGCAAATTGTATATCCTCGAAATTGGTCATAATTTGATCACAATCCAAACCTGAACATAATTTTACATTTTCATCCTTCAACTTGTTGATTTCAATAATAATCAATTTGAGATTTTCAATATTCATATATATATAAAAATATATTTGTTTAAATAAAGTATTTTCAAAATGAATTCTGGATACACTAAGGTGTTGATCATCTTAGTATACCCAGAAGCTTAATGCGATTATAGGTGATTATGATTATATATAATGAATGACGACGGCACATTCACCGTTTTGAACCCCCTTGGTGTTTTATACATCAAGCAGCGCGCTCAACGGTTACAACCGACAAACATATAACAATAGATTATAGGTGAACAATGAATGAATTGATTTCAATGACAATGACGACGGCACAATAACCCCTGATCTAGTGTGGTAGGCGGTTATACACATAGGACGGTACAACAATAGATTATAGGTGACACAATGAATGAATTGATTTCAATGACAATGGATGACGCGGGCTATTCTACATTCAAGTGTAAACAAAACCGCAAAATCGAAACTTTGGTTTTGAATGTCAATAATAACGTTCATACCACGTGTGACGGTGTGGTTTTGTTTACACTTGAATTTCGGCTAAATGCCCAATTATAATAAGAACGAATTTGTATATATACACTCATTACGACGAGGTGATATAAAATAGGTGTAGTGATTGTAATTATTTGTTTGTTTATTAGCGATCACTGACAACGTTGAAAACACACATAATACTTGAAACAGACATTAAAAAAAATGTTTAAATACTACGTGTTTATAAAACAGTTCTGTTAATACTTGAAAAAAGACAAAATTGATTGTGTTTTGTTCAGATTTATTTAATTATAACAACCAATCAAAAATCGAAGATTTTCCAATCAATGTTAGAAACATTAATATTTCCATGTTTAAAATCCGTAACTCTGTCATTGATGATTTGTCACACGAGTTATACCTAACGGAGTTATCTCCCTACGTAAGAAAACTGAATTTTGTTTTTAAAACGCTTTGAAAAAGCGGTCTTATAAATTCCCTCTGCTACTTTTTGTACCGAGGAGGTGTGAATATCGAAATACCTACCAGCTTCTGACATTGATTGAAATACTATCTCCTTGTTGTCAGTGTCCATTGACTTTACGGATCTAGCATTTTTCGGGTATTTCCCAGTTCTTCCTCGTTTTGTGTTTTCACATTGAGAAATAACTTGAAGGTTGTTCAATTTGTTATTCTTAGTATCGGAATCAATATGATCAATAACAAAACCATCTTTGATTGATTCGTTATACACTTCGAAGACGAAACGGTGATTGAGATACATTTTCCCTCCAGCTTTAAATATCAAATACCCCATACCATTATCCCGCCCAACAGATTTCTTATTTTTACTGTGTCTAACAACACCATCACGAGAAGCTTCGTAATTTTTAATAACAGGATGTCTTTGAAATTCTTGGCTCATTTATATATATAATATATCTATTTGTCTAATTCATTAATTGGCTGAATTATAACATTAACAAATCTTTTTATATAGTCATCCGTAGTTTTTATGATTTTGCCGTCATTGACGTCGTCAGGATTTTTGATTCTTCGCTTGTCATAATAACGTTTTAACTCTCTATAACGCTTACCCCCGCAATTAATGCATAACTGCGACTTGCCTCTTACACCTACCCCACAATGCAAGCATGGTAGAGGTCCCTCCGAACCGTTTCTTACACTCTGCATATGATACCCACAGAATTCATTTCTGCATGATTTGTTACACGGAGTCTTTGATCCAATCATAAGCCATTTGCAATGATTCATTATATAAAATTTTCTTATTTAAATACTTGTTTTAATTATAATATGAAGGAGTTCAAGAGATTATCGAAAATTAAGCCTTGGAAAAATGTTAGATTTAATCTCGATAGAATCTCTGATATACCTAAAAGTCTAGTAGATGATAAACCACTATTGAGTAAAATCAGCGACTGTTTTAATGAGTTTAAGCGTGATGGAGCATCTCATACGTGGTCGACATTTCGAATTATTGATGAAGATGTCAATGTACCTGTAATTGATGCTACTATGAATGATATAAGAGCAGCTGTGATACTTTCACACCTTGGCGGGAAATCTCTACTGAAGTATTTTTTTAGAATAAAATTCATTATCGAAGAGGAAGGTGAATGGATTATCAGAGATAAATTTGACCCAATCCTTAAGGATAAAAAAACTGTGATTGTGAGTAGAGATTCCAAACCAGGAATTCTAACTGGAATTGACAAACCATACTATGAGAAATCTTACCCTGTAACAGCAGTTGTGTATGGGTTATATCCAATAAATAATAATCCTAATATTACAAAACTAGCTCCAATGTTTTCATCATCAGTGGCTTTGCCACTTAATTGTGTAGCAACACGGGTAATAGAACACTTTACAAATTCCCTCCGAGGAAACAAATTAACTGATCTACGAAGAAAAAAAATAACCGAATGGGAACTAACAGTGAATCAACATGGAGCAAGGATTTCCGATATAGCTAAATTAGAAGCATTATTAAAATTTCCAATATCGGTAGCGACAATAACCGGAGAAGTATTATACGAACCGAAATATCAATCGCGAGGAGCTCCAATTGAAATTATTGATCATAACAAACACGCGTGGACACCAGCGGTAAATATATTTCCACGAGAAAGAACTGTTCGATATACCCCCCGGAAATTTTCAGATGATTTCTATGAAGAGAAATTATTTGATGCTATTCACGCGTTAACCAAAGACGACCCTGTGTCAGTATGGTTACTCAGGAGTAATGAGGATCCGGAAATAGGATTTGATCAGTTTGTAAAACCAAATGGTGAATTATATCGAACTGAAGAATTAGATAATAGAATGAGAAAAATCGCTAATGAGTATTTAGAAGGAAACACTAGTGTTTCTACTGTAGAAAAACTACTTACAGATAGCTTCACAATTCCATCAGTGGTAGCTCACTTTGCAAGAGAAAAAAACTCATGGCGTCCAACACGAAGTGATTTTCTGGAGGACGTGAAGTTGAGTTGCGTCGAATTGGGTCATGGAGGATTGTGGAATACGAAATACTCACGTGATGGTATGATTTCAATTGATATATCCGCGTGTTATCCTGGAAGTTTTCTCGGATATGGAGAATGCTCTGAATATTTTAAACGATTTGGACACCCCACACATGAAATGACTCGTGTTGCGATTAATGGTCCATTGCCTGATTTTGATTTAACCGGGTTCGCTCGTGTGATATCATTCGAATTAGCTACAGGGTTACATCCGTGTAGTTATCTTTGGCTTGGTAGACATATGTATGAAAAAGCGTGGATGCCAATTGTGCTATTGCGGTATACGATCGATTGTGGTATGCTAATATCGTTAATTGTCAGTGAAGCGATTATTTGTTATAACGCTCAGAAAGATGTTTGGTTACCAAAACCCGATCTCGAAAAAATAATTAACGAACAACGAAAACAATTGGGAGATTGTGAAACACTTATGGATTGGTCTAAGAGGTTATTCGAAGGTAGGAATAGAGAGGCTAAAGAACTCGGACGAAGAATAATCGGTAAATTCACTCAAGGTGGAAGATTTGACAATGCAAAATATTCTTCGAGATTGATCTTAGACAATGAAGAATACGATTTTATCATAACCGATTTAATAAAAAAAGGAAAATTTGTAACCCGTAGGGATGCTTTTCGATCCAATGGTGAGAAATTAGGTACGGTTATTACCTACTGTGATGGATATAGTTGTCAATACACACATTTGAGAAGTTCTATGCTAGCCTATTCTTGTATTAATCTATTCTCGATGATAAACAGATTTCCTAATACCGCGGTTAGAGTAGCTACTGATTCGATGTATATCCATGAGAAATACAAATCAGATGTAGCTAAATTCACAGATCCTAAGGAAGCGTGGGGAAATTGGAGGTTTAAAAAAGAAACACTACATGAGTATTGTAAATCCGCAGACGTTGCTATGGATGATAAATACTTGAAAAGTAACCATAATATCTCAGAGATTCAATCAGAATTTTCTACTGCACCGCCTGTATCCGATCCGATTTGTAGATACAAGACAGTTTATTTAAACGGCTGTGGTGGATCAGGAAAGACAACTCGTGCAATCGAATTATTTCGTCGTGGAAACGCTAGCGTTTCTAACATGATTGTGTTAACACCAACTCACAGACTCGCCAGAGAGATGATAGCGCGGGGAGTAAAAGCCTGTACTTATCACAGCTTCTTTCGATGGAAAGGTGATAATTGGACTCCTGATCGAATGGGCGATAAATTCATTCCTGATGTGATAATCATTGATGAAGTATGTACTATATCGTTGACAATATTACAGACATTTCTATCATGGTTGTTGACAAAAAACACAAAAGTCGTCATGTGCGGGGATCACGGCCAACCGCAGCCATTTGTTGGTGGATCTCCACATGAATGGTTAAAAGGATTTGTAGATTATTATGAAGAGATTAATACCGACCATAGATCACTTGATGAACAATTACGAGAATTCAAAGCGCTAATTAGATTACAACCGGATAAAATCCAATGTGAAATAGCGCGTGAAATAATCTCTGAAACTCCCATGAATGATTTTTGGGAAATGTGGAAGCCAAATGATTTAATAATCGCGAGTAGAAAAATAGTCAGAGACGCACTTCAGATGAAGTTGTTTGCGCTACATAAAGAAAAATTTGCAACGCTTCCAGTACCACTCTGTTATAGACCTAAGGATACACGAAAGCAGAATATCGACGTTGACATTCCTGGACAACAACAAAAGCAGAATTTAGTATTAAATGATATTGTGTTGGTTGATATCAGCGTCGTTAAAGATGCATTAGGTGCTGATAAATCCCCATGGACGTTAGGTTATGCAGCAACAATACACTCTTCACAGGGATTGACTATATCCGATACAACTCTTTGGATAGTAGATAATCATATTGAGTGGTCAAATTTAGTTTATCTCGCAGTATCCAGAGTACGGCGAATAAACCAACTTCGAAGAATTGTGGTTAATGATAATGACAATACATTAAGTAATATACACACCGATGATAATATAATCAGAAAAAAACTCTCTGGTTATAAACAACAGGATAAAAAAAATAAAAGAGAATTTGACATCGATGCTGAATTAATTAAGACACTAAAGCAACAACAGAACAATCACTGCGCGAGTTGTAATTGTATAATGAGTTGGAATTGGTCGGATAAAGATCCTCGCCAATTCACCGTAGATAGAAAAGATAACAATCTCGGTCATGTCAGAAACAATGTGAGGTTGACTTGTCTTGAGTGCAACAGACGCCGGGGTGACAGCACCTTAGGTGCTAGTTAAGACCACGCGGTGGTAATTGAGTATCCACGGGAATCACTTGTAATTGTTCGCGTGTAAAACCCCGCTGAGGAGCAGTTGAATCCAGTCTATAGATTGGAGGTCTACCAGTTGATCGTGTTATACCGGATATATTATGCGTAGTGACACTCCAAATAGGATCAGTAGCTCTTTTTTTACCACCCTCAAGCTCTCCTGGTTCGTATAAGTACCTTACAATGACATTACTACCAAGAATTGGTTCTTTGAAATCTTTTTGTGAAATTCCTTGGATTTCCATTTTGATAGACGCCTTCTTAATAGCGTTGACAGGTTTCATATTAATTGTTCTAGTAATCTCATTATTGATTGCGGTAATCACAGCTGGTAATCTCTTGACCCATTCACGGGATCGCTTATCCTGTATGAATTCTTTTGCGTATTGATATCCGAATAACCGCTCAGCAAGGGTTTTATTAAACCGTTCAACAATTGCCTGATCGCGATGTAGCGCAGTGTGTCCTCGTCTGATGGCGACATTATGATGTTTCATCGTAGATGTAACAACACCTTGAAATTCCTTGCCAGGATCAACTTGTAACAGATTTGGCCAGCGCAGAGGACCTCGTCGATAAATTTTTTCAAATGCAGAAGCTACTTCAGTAGATGATTTTGTTTTTAACGGTTCTGCTTCTTTGTATCGACTTGCAATATCAACTAACGTTAACGCGTATTTGTAACCGTTGTCATGCGGCAGAAATAGTATATCAGCTTGATGAACTTCATTAGGTGTTGTAACATCAAAATGCGAATAGTTAATTTGTTTAGGCGCTGGTAGATAAATTTGCCATATTGCCTGTTTAGATAACCAGTTTGCCGCTGTAGTTTTTTTCACCTTTGATGCACTAGCTAGTTTATTGATTGCTGCGTAACCTCTCCAGTATCCTCTCGGAGAATAATAAATAGATTCCATATTAAAATGCTAGCATTTTCAATTACCAGCACCTAACATCAATTTACCCTTAATAGCAGATTTTACCAACCAAGAAGCCAACTTTTCTTTGAAGGATTTATCAGGAATAGCATTTAACGCATGAATTAATTTTACATCTGCGAGATGTCTGTGTTGAAGATTGCTGCTTTTATAAGCGACATCATGAGCATGACACGCCTTATCAATAGCGTTTATTGGATATTCGCCGGGTCGGGGCTGATTTTGATCATCAAGTCTGATATCTAATCGTGTTCCCGGTCCACAGTAGCTATATCCTGGAAGGTGCTTTTCTCCTGGATACTTTGCCCACGGTGTTCCTGGGAGTTTTGTCAATTTGGCTGCAATATCACCTCCTCGTTTTTTTTTAAAGGTTTCGTGGAAGTAAATCTAAATTTTTTCGTACTACATTGTACGCATTTACCAGAAAGCGCTGATCGATTATTTTTCGTTGTAATCGTCGTCAAGTCATTTGTGCCAGTACGCGTCCTACACTTCACACAATATAGATCCATAATTTATATATAACAGTTATGAATGTAATTGATTATTCAGCTACTCGACGACGGGAACCTATTAGACACCATGCAATGTTACCAAATTCTATTCGCGCGATTATCATCGGACCATCTGGAAGTGGTAAAACACAATTGCTACTTAATTTGATAACGAGATGGATGAAGTGGGATAAATTGTACATGATTGCTCCGAGTGTAGACGATCAACGATGTTATGAAGTATTAAAGGATTTTAATGATGCCGCGCAAGAAATTAACGGCGATGGTGTTATTGAGTTTATAACCGATATCGAAGAGGCACCTAGTATTGATGATATTGATGGAAGTATTAACAATGTAGTCGTATATGATGATATTATGTTAGATAATCAAAAGAATCCTGCTAGAATATTTTCCAGAGGCAGACATAAAAACACCGATGTGATATATATCACTCAACATTACACTCAAATACCAAAAGTGATCAGAGATAACTGCAATATGCTGTGTGTATTTAACGGAGTTGATACTCATACTCTTAGAAATATTTGGCAAACTTGGTGCGGTGGTGATATGGATCATAATCGATTTAGAAATTTCTTTAGCCACGCTCAGACAATCCCACACGGATTTGTAACGATAAATTTATCAGACCCTCGGACAAGATATCGTATCGGACTTGATCAAATATTTAGTTAGCGCATTAGCAGCCGAGGAGGTGAACGTCAACTAAATGGCGTCTTTTTTTTTTACCCTTGAGGAAGGCTCCGTTTGACAAACAGAGCTCTAAAATTGTTAAGTCTCAGTTTGGCAAATGGAGACTTAGAATATTTTTGCTTAAAATATACCCCAATTAGAGAAAGTCTGTTCACACACTCTGCTGCTGTTGCTGATCGGAAACGTTCTTCAGTATACCATAACGAACATTTATTTACAAGGCATCTTTTCAGACATCGCCCAACCATAAATATTGTTAGGGTGGAGATAGACTAAGTAAGAAAGAGGTTTATCAGGGTCAAAATCAGGAAGATATTTATTGTTAGCGCGTGCAAGCTTTTGCGTGATGACGCCAATACCACCGCGAATACCTTGTTCGATAAAATTAAATGTATCAGGATCAGTCAACAATTCGAGTTCTATTCCAGTCATCTTCATCATAGCATCCCAAGCAAGACCAGGCGACGAAACATACCAGCATGGGTCTAACTTGTACGCGCGCAAGGCACTATCGCGAAACGCTTTTAAAATATCATCGAGAAGTAACGTGTCTCGTATCAAATATAAGTCCAAGTAATCGCCTATTGTTGCACAAGAGAACTCATTAAAAGTGTTTATCGCTCGATGAAATTCATCCGGGGAAACGTTTCCGTTGGACAACTTTGAATAAAATTGATCGTGTGATGGTAGCGATAACTCGTTGAGTTTTTTTAAACTGTCAATATATTCATGAATAAAAAGACCTTTATGACGCATCAGCGATGTTTTGTTGCTGAAATATTCCTCCAATGAAGGAAAATTATTACAGTTTTTCGCTAATTGATCTAATGATGCTGTCATAAATTGTACACTATCAAAGAAATTTAATTGTCCTCGTAACGTCAACGACATAAACGTTTCCGTGTTTGTTGGCATTCCATCAATGTTACGATTTTTTTAAATAATTTTTTTAATAGGTGGGTCAGCTAACGCGGTGATAATAAAATGACAATCATAACCGCAAAAGTTATGCGCGATAAGTGGAATAAATATCTGTTTGAATTTTTCAGCGCAATTTTGATGAGCTGCTTCGCGATAATTACCTGTAATAGCACAGCTATCAATTATTTTTTGACTAATATCATCGATATTTTTTTCACAAATATGACAGATTTTTGTATTATTATATTCAGCTATTTATTCTAACATTAAAGGTTTCAACTGAGCTGGTGATCTATTTAATATTTCATCTGCTTCCGCGAATAAATTCTTTAACAACCAAACTGCCAGATATTCTTCATCGATGCTGCGACGACGATATAGTTTAACCAGTGATGACAATGAAGGATGGGTACAAGTTACATTATCCGCTACAGATACTGGAACGTGCTCGTATGTTTTTGTTGTACACCTAGATGGAGCGATGTGATCGCGTTGCTTAACAGGTACTTGGATCGCTTCAAAGTCATATACGATTGTAACAGGAATATGGAATTTTTTTCGATAATTTTTGAATCTCAAGATGTTATTGCTCGGGCTAGGAAATGACGTTCGCTGATCGTAAATACAATGTCGTTGAGTTTATTCACCAATCCAAACACGCGATAAAAAAGTCAGTCACAGGCGTCCAATCGGAAGAGAGCAGTCTGTGACGTCACCTACCCTATATAGAGGTACTAGCGTTTGTGCGCAGTCAGTCGATGCGACAGAGTTGTCAATCATGTCGGACACTAAGAAGACGATGAATTGGGGTGAGCCAGTAGTGGAGACAGCAAGTAATGGTACAGCAGTGACTACCAAAGTCATGACAAATCTACAGCCAGAAGAAGTTGATTTTAACTGGGATATTGTGGATTTTATAACTTCACAAGAATGTGTTCCAGAACCTTCGTTACCTTCTGCTTCTTCTTATTTAAACGTCGATGATTTTAAGAAGAGTCAAAAAGAAGAATTGGAGCAATTTTTACAACAACAAAAAGTAGAAGAACAAGCTTTTCTTATTCAACAGCGGGAAGAAGAAGAAGCAAGAAGGAAACACCAGGAAGAAACAGTAGCAGCAGCAGAGAAGAAAGAAGACCAAGAACAGAAAGAGAATAGTGAAAATCAAACGGTCACGACGGAACTTTTAGATATTTTAAGGAGTCTGAAACAAATGTATCAGACTTCTTTATCACGACCGAAAAGAAAAAGACCTTCTCGAGCTAAACAACCCAATCTATCTGTGACTACGTCTGCCATACCACCTTTAGTAATTTCTACCAAATCATTGACAGGAACCACCGGTCCAGAAGTAGGCCTTGGCCGTGGCAAGGACTTAAGACAGCTAAAGATGGTTACGTCACGTTTCTGAGTTTGTTTTGTTTTAAACAAACAAAACACCAAGGGTCCTTTTCAGGGCCACTCAAATCTTTTGAAAAGAAATACTATTTCAGTTGCCTAATTCAATGAAAACTCAAAAGTCCTTTTTTTTTTATTTATAAACCCATGATGTACGTGTGAGTGAATGAGTGTGCGAGTATTGGTTCTTATTCTATAAAATGAAAACCAAGAGACACTTTTTTCCATCTGGTGTATTCTGGTACAAATGTTACATATCAATATCACAACATAACATAACACAATACCACATTTAAAAGTTCATAGGCTTCTTCTGTTCACTCTTTCTGTTTTTTCAATTTCTTTACTGTCACGGGTTATTATTTTTCTTCTTCCTCCTCACTTTCGTTTCGTCCTCTTTTCTTGTCTTTGTGAACGTGTCGGGGTTTTTCCTTGCGGGAGGGTACCTCTTCCTCCTCCTCCTGTTCAGAATTTCAGAACACGAGTACGATCAGCGTTTGAACACCGATCCCGAGTTCAAACCCATCGTAGAAAGTTACAATTTAGTGGTCCCCCTGAACCCACGGGATAGTTTGTACGGAGGACGAACGAATGCCACCTGTTTGCTGTACCGGTCGGACGAGGAGAAGGGAGAAGAAATCAAATATTTGGACGTGTGTTCGATGTATCCTTACGTGTGCAAATATTGTCACTTTCCCGTAGGGCACCCAGAATTGATGACGGAACAGATTGACTTGGACCACATACGCCAGTACGAAGGATTGATCAAGTGCAAAGTCTTACTTCACACAGACTTATGCCATCCCGTTTTATCTCACCATTGCCAAGTAAAACTAATGTTTCTTTTGTGTCGTACTTGTGCCAAAACGTGCAACCAAGACCAACCTTGTCAGCTCACCCATGAAGAACGCGCCTTGACAGGAACGTGAGTTAGCGTGGAATTATTTAAAGCTCTGGACCTGGGATGCCAACTGTTAGAAGTGTACGAAATTTACCACTTTTCCAAGACACAACAATACCACAAGGGCGACGAGACACATAAAGGTATTTTTGCAGACTACATCGATGCCTTTTTAAAACTAAAACAAGAAGCTAGCGGCTATCCTTCCTGGTGTCACACTCCCGAAGGCCAAAAGATATTCAAAGAAAAATATCGGGAGCAGGAAGGCATCACTTTAGATCACATCGAGAAAAACGAAGGACGGCGATCGTTTGCCAAAATGATATTAAATTGCTTGTGGGGTAAAATGGCACAACGACCGTCTTTACCCAAGACGGAGTATTTGTCCGAACCTTCCCGCTACTTCCAGATGATTCACGGCAAAACCAAATACATGAAACACGTGGAAGTCATTCGTGAGGACTTGATCTTAGTCAATTACAAAGAAGAATTAGACTTTGTAGAAGCCGACAAATTTGGAAATGTCATCATCGCGGCTTACGTGACAGCCCAAGCTCGCTTAAAATTGTACGAAGTGTTAGAACTGTTAGGAGATCGTGCGTTGTATTTTGACACAGACAGTTGCATCTACATTCACCGACCGAACCAGTGTAACCCTGTAGTGCCATTTAGGAGCCTGGACCGATGAACATCCCGACGACAAGATTCTATGTTTTGCAAGTGGCGGTCCTAATAATTACGGCCACGAATACCGAGACCCACAAGGAGAAATGCACACCGAATGTAAAGTGAAAGGATCGACTCTCAATTATCGCACCAGTCGAGTGGTGAACTTTAATGTGCTTCAAGAAGCCTTACATTCGGGACAGGATGAAACGTTTAAAGTGTCCACCCACGAACCGCACAAGATTGTCCGTTTACCCACACACCAAATCGTCAGCCGACCTTTGGAAAAAGTCTATCAAATCGTGTACAAGAAAGGAGTACGACTTCCCAATCACTTCACTCTACCGTACGGTCACTTCGAGATTTTGCAGCATATAGAAAGGGAATATCGTCCAAGACCAATATTTCATTTGTAACTACAACAACCAAGCGAAAGAAGATGAATCCATTTAAACAGGCATCATTCAAATTTGGGGATTCTCAAGTGGAGTGCGATGTTAAACCTTGCGATTGCAGTGATGCCAGACGCTGCGACCTTAGCAATTCATCAGGACATCGTGGGAACTTTGCTATAACTACTACCCTTATATCTACCATGGAAATTGATTCTGTACGTGCTTAACGTGAGGGATGAGAAAGCGGTGCCACACGTTATCGTGGACTCCTAGGAATTTCACCGCACCTCCATCGATCTGAAGTGAGGAGAGTCAAATATTCGTTCCCTACGAGCTTGCCTGAATAGTGTCACTTTAAAAGTCGATTCCAAACCTTCAAAGATAAATGATCCTCGCATTGACACTTAAACCAAAAGCAAATCATTTTGAAACCTGGAGGTAGCGTTTCACTAGGAGGTGTCATCATTTGTTCCATTTTAAAATGGGATCCCAATGCTCCCAAAGATCACCCCAAGAAGAAACAAAAAGTCAAACGAACCCCCAAGAAAAAGAACAATGGTGCCAAGACCAAAACACAGAAAAAGAGAAG
This sequence comes from Unio delphinus, assembly GCA_029339505.1. Taxonomy (NCBI): domain Eukaryota; kingdom Metazoa; phylum Mollusca; class Bivalvia; order Unionida; family Unionidae; genus Unio; species Unio delphinus. The sequence goes on along the minus strand of JAQISU010000028.1, from coordinate 11,331,091 downwards.
TACACAGAAAAGAGCTGTCACCCGCAAAAGAGGCACTTCGGCCAGGACGCAACCTTACCTTCGTAAATCACGACATGCAACAACAGTGACCGCGTTTCCAGTAGCCTCATGTTCTTCCACTTCTCCGTTGCGGGTGATGCCAGCCAAATCCAATTTGACACCCGTTCTTCCTAATTGGATGAAACATTGGAAATCAGCGTCTCCCAAAACGTCTCCACCAGCGGTGACACCCTCTTCCACGTTAGCGGCAGTATCAGCTGCTCACAAAGTACCTGCCCCCAAAGTCAAAGTCCAAGAAAGATCTGGCATGTTAAAGAGTTTACTGGATTTGTCCAAACAAGAACTGTCCCGATTTAGTCCGTTGCGAACCCCTTCACGACGCCTGTTACCTGTCATGAAGTTGATACGACGGAAAGATAATCAGTAGCGTCGCATTCCAGTATCAAAAAATCACTTGAGGACCACGACGTGAATCAGTATTTTCTGTGCCACTGCTGAACATCCAATGATGCCTCCTAAAAAACGTGCACACCACAACCCTCGGCTTTCTGCTGTTCAAAAAGGAAAAGGAGAAAGACAATCTAGTCATTCTACAAAACGCTTAAAAACCAAACATCGGCGTCATCCCCTCAAAAGACGTAGTCGTTTAAAAAAAGAAGAGTCACCAAAAAGGAGGTTACTTTGGTAATTTTGGGAAACACATCGTTACCTTTTTGACGAAGCGCTAGTTCCCAAAAAATGTAGATAAAAATGGGTGTGTACCAAGTCTTTTACATCAGCAGTATGGTGGAACGAACAAGCAAAGATGTCACCTCGCAGAAAACATTCTTATTCACCCCACAAAGGAAATAAAATGAAGCCTCTCCACCCATGCGAAAACAAATCATTAAAACGGCCTCCAAAGATGTCATCGATACCGTGTGCGAATGTTGTTTGAATGTCTTGATAGCGCCCTATACCTTTGTCTCCACACCAGAAAAAATGCTTAGCCAAACATCGACACGTTCGTCGTCAAATGGTCCAAAAGAAAATATCCGTCCGTCAAAAGAAAAAGATGTTGGTGCGGCGCGGAGGATTTTTCCCTTTCTGCTTCCTGTGTTGGGAGGATTAGCGAAAGCCGGCATGGGTATATTGCCAGGTTTGGTACCAGGGCTGGTACGAGGAATATCCCAAAATTGATCCTTCCAGAAGATAAAAGGGACTCATGGAGAACCACGATCTCAGACGTAACCTTTGGAAGCCCATGGAAGGACGAAAACTGACTTTAGTTCCTTACAAACGATGGATGGAATACCATCCTTGGCAAGAACAACGTACCCCCCATTTACAACCTAATCCTGATTTGATCGAGATGTCCCAATTAAAACACGAATTGCAATCCTTGATGCATCGCCACGATTTGTCTGAAACCGAAAAATCTCAAAATTACGGTCAAGTCTTGCACGACTACAACTCTTTCATCGAAAAGCTGTGGAAGAAACAGCTCTACCCACTCTGACCGATTTGAAGGCTCTAATGAATAGTCCGTCGCTTCACAATCTACAGCGGACAAGACAGACGTCACCCAACCATTACCACCGCCACTCCCATTCCGAGTAAGATTGCAGCTTCCTTGTTGACCCCTTCCCCCACTCCCCAACGAGAAGAACTCAAAACTTGGGTTAAAAAGATGATGGCCACTCCTTCTTCGACAGTCGTGAAAAAGAAAGAAAGGAAACCAGAAGTGAGGAAAGAAAAGAAGACCAAAGCTATCCCATTAATACCTCCACCACTGCCACCACCACCAGTACCCTCGATGTCGACTCCTGTGGCACGTCGGACACGTAAAACCGTTTCCAAACAACCCCCATTTCGTCCCACCCAAAGCAGTATCATCGAAGACTTGGTGACTTATTAACAAAACCATGGATAAGGTATTAGCCAACATTTACTACGATTCAGCCCACCCTGCAGGTTACGGAGGCATTCAGAAATTGTATCATGCTGCAAAAACTCGCCTAAAAAGGCTCTACAATCAATCTTACCATAGAAGCATTGGACGTACTCCACAAGATGTGACACCTGACAACGAAGTGACTGTTTTTGAGCGTCTGTTTAGTACGTCCCGGACGATGGCTGTCCCCAATAAAGGTGGAGGAGTGTTAACCCCTGGAGATTGGGATTGCATTGGCAAAACCAAACGCACTTTCGACAAAGGTTACTTACCCAACTGGACCACCGAATTATTTCGTGTTACTGGACGAGTGAGTGATCGTCATCCTACCGTTTATAAATTGGAAGACATGAATGGAGAAGTATCAAAAGGAACGTTTTACTTGCCTGAGTTACAACGTAACACCAAAAAAAAAAAGACGACGTGTACGACATTGAAAGCATTCTCGAACGAAGAACCCGTAAAGTAGGAAAACGTCGTGTCAAAGAAGTTAAAGTACGTTGGAAAGAATATCCTCCTAGTTTTGATTCTTGGATTGACGCTTCTCAAGTCATCGGCTATAAAAAGAAGTGACCATCATGCCCTTTAATACAGCTTCAGCGACCACAGTGAATACTCCTTCACCCAGTTCTTCTCTGCATTATTTACAAATGCAATCCTTGTGGGTGTGGTGTGGAGAACGTGTCCCTAAAATGCAAATCGTCTTTTTCTGTCAAATCTTTGTGGTGTATTGTGTCATCGGTGCAGACATTGCTAATCTGAGTTTGCAACAAGGAGACAAACAATTGTGGACCATTTTACTCAGCAGTTGCATCGGTTATCTTCTTCACAATCCTTCCCTGAAATACTCTTACAACGGGAACAACAGTAACAATATTGGGAGTCTTGCGTCCAACGTTAATCATTCTCCTAACAGTCACTCTTCCAATCACATTCCTCTTTTAGACACTCCTTTAACCTTAAGTGACTCCTCGGAAAGAAGAACGTTAGAATTATGAACAACACTATTAACCAATTTTACTTAACGTTACCCAGTGACAGTTCCATGGAGGTGTTTCCTAACAACACGTTGTGCTGTTACACGGTTAATTACCTCAAACCATTCATTTGAATCAAGATGCTCATTGGGAAGTGGCTTTAGTGGAAACGATACACCCGACACAAATCAAAAACATCGTCGAAAATCAAAACACTTTCAAAGTACTAGTGTATAACTAGCAATTGCAAAACGCCTTAGACGAACGATGCATCACTGCCATTGACACAAAGAAAACAGAGGACCCACAAACTAAAGGGACCACCAATGTGTTCACCATTCCTGCTGGTTATTTTTTTAGTGGTCAACATTTAGTGACTACACTTGCTACCAGGTTCAGTGTTACCTTTGAGTACCATAAAGTGGCTCGTCGCCTAATGATGAAATTTTCAGAAGATAAAATTATAGCCATTACCTTTTGTTCTGGTATGTATGATATTTTAGGTGGAGACCCAAGGATGGTGGTCAAGAAAAATGAAATACCATCCATGACCACTAACTCTGATTTTGCGAAATATTTTCGATTCCCTGTAGAAATGAACCAAGGACTTAACTTTATGTTTGTGTACTCCGATGTGGAGGAGTACAACGTGGTAGGACACACCTCTACCATTACTGCGTGTCATTCCTTTCAAAGTGGATTCTGTCACAGCCGCTGACGAGGAAGGTGGAAATACCTATCACGTTCACAGCAAATTTGTACATTCTCATTATTTGCCCGTCAGTAAGTCGTATTTCGACAGTGTCAACATTATTATAAAAGAAGAGCTGGGAGAAAATATTTAATTTATCAAAGGGAAAGTCACATTGAAAGTCCATTATCAGATAAGATGCTCAATCAACTGAAAAAGTGATGTATCCTTTGTACCGAGGAGTCGCTCGACAAAGAGGACATGGTTTAGGAGATATGTTTAAATCAACTTTCGTTCCGTGGTCCCTGTTTTGAAACCAATGGTGACACGAGGATTGCACGCCTTAAAAGATGCCGCATTGACTCACGGCAAAGATTTTCTTAACAATGTCCTCATTGACAAACAAAACCCCAAAGAAGCTTTTTTTGAGAGCCGGCAAAAATGTCTTGCTTTAAACGGGAAAAGAGATTTTAGGTCGACGAGAAAGTCCTATAAATGCCCTGAACGGTACCGAGTCTGGCATTCCTGCTTCCCTGAGGACACATCAAGGACAAGGCATAAAGCGTCGACGAAGACACCCTTCCAAAAGTCTCCGTAACCCTAAAGCTAGAAAGACGAATACAAAAAGAACCGCTCCAGACTTAGACATTTTTGATTATTAAAAGTAAAACATAGAGACTGAGAGAAAAAAAATGATGCACCAAGAATCTTGTGCCTGTTCGAAGTCGGAACTGGATCTCTTTGCCATGCCACCCACGATGATGACCATGCAAAAAGCCCAATGGGTCGAATTTCATTCCGTCTACTCTTTGACGGATTCAGCTCCCATCGAGTTTGAAATCAAAGGGCAACCCGAAGATTACATTGATCTAATCAGCAGTTACTTGTATATGAAGGTGAAAGTGATTGAAACCAATAACTCCGTTCCAGGAGCCGATGCCAGAGTAGCTCCCGTCAACAATTCCATGCATTCCTTGTTCAGCGATGTGGATTTGTACTTGAATAACAAACTGATCAGCAGTAGCATGGATACTTACCCTTACCGAGAAAACCTCGAAAATCTCTTGACGTACGGAAAAGAAGCCAAGAACACTCATTTAGATGCCTGACACAGCAGGTTTAACGACACAGCCTTGACCGTAGATGACGATCCTCACAATGTGGGTTTTAACGAGCGTCGATAGAAAATTCTGGAAGGACGTAGTTTAGAACTGTTCTATCGTTTGCATATGGACATGTGGTTTCAAGAGAAGTATTTGCTGAACGGAGTGGATATTTGCTTGAGACTGAACCGTAGCAGTACTGTTTTCCATTTGATGGCTCATGTCAACGAATACAAAACCATTATCCAAGAAGCCAGGTTATACGTGCGTCGTATGGAAGTGTTACCTAAAGTAGGAAATGATATCAATCACACTTTGAGCAGAACGACAGCCAAGTATCCGATACGACGCGTGGAAGTAAAAACTTTCACCATTGCCACTTGACTCCGATCTAAGATCGAAGATCATCTGTTGCAAGGACAGTTACCCAAACGTTTATTCATTGGTATCGTCAGCAATGCAGCCCTCAACGGTACCCACAATCAAAATCCTTTCCAGTTTAAGCACTGCGGAGTATCCAAAATCGAAGTCAGTCGCGATGGCAAAACTTTGTGTACCCGACCCTTCAAACCGAACTTTGCCGAGAAGAATTACTTGAGGTCGCAATTGTCACTGTACGAAGGCACAGGACAGCTAGGAACCAACACCAGTCACGGCATTTCCTACGTCGACTATGCAGGAGGTTACACTTTGTTGGCTTTTGATTTCACTCCAGACCAAGGCAGCGACGAGTGACATTTCCACCCTATAAAATCTGGGCAACAGCGTGTGAAACTTCAGTTTGCAGGAATGTCATTCTGCATGCCGAATTAGATAATACCATAGAAATCAACAGTTTGCGAGAAGTCATTCTAGACTATTAAACACTATGGAAAACTCTTGTCCCTCTTTGAACAGTGGAGAATCGAGAAAATGAAATGGGTTATTCAAAGAAAGCAGACCCCCAAGGCCAACAAGAAGAAATAGTGATAATGCAATCCAGATGGCTAGAACAGAAACAACATTTAGTCACCTGTTTTGCTAAACACTTAGAGAATACAATGAGAGACATGATTAAAAAAGATTGTTATGGCTGTCAAATTGATCATCCCAGTCAAATTCAACATTATAAATGTATGATGATGAGTCAAGAAGAAAAATTGGACGATTATATGAACGAAGCTTGGAGTCTCATTTCAGAAGAAGCGGTGTTGCATCAGTTGTATAAAGACTTGCGTGATCATTCCTCTCCTCCATTGTTTGCTCGAGAAATTGATCGCATCGAAGCTCTCTTCGCCAATAGTAAGGAGACGAAGCAAACAAACAGTTACTTGACAGACCTTTTCAAGCAAAAAGTCTGTATTGAATTGATGACTTATTATCACCTGTGAAGAAAGAAAACAAAACAAGGTCACAAAAACATGGATACCTGGGAAATTTATTATCTTTTGAACCGTAGTTCGTACACTGCTTCTTGGAATCCTGTCGTGTGTGCTAAATATGAACTACCTCATCGCAAACCTCAAGAGAATAAAGCTTATTTCATCAACACAGATGACAGTAATCTTCCAGGAATTCACTGGGTAGCTGTCTACGTTCCTCAAGAGGGTTATGTGGAGTATTTTGATTCGTATTGCTTCCTTCTGAAGACGATGTCATTGACTTTATTAGAAGAAATGCGCAGACGACACGATTCAATAATGTGAAATTTCTAGGCACAGATTCTGTGGTGTGTGGAAAATATTGTGTCTATTTTCTGCATTATCGCAGTCTTGTATATTCTTTAGAACATTTAGTGACTTCTTTTGATCGTCATTCGTCTCGAAACGATGACAAAGTAGATCGATGGTTTTGTGACCATTATGGCTATCTGTTGTCTTTAGCTAGGAAACGTAGTGTACATCAATGTCCCAATGACTTCCAACAGTGGAAATCTCAATTTAATTCACAACGTTGTCAACATTGTCAAATATAATGGATTGGTGTTATTGAAGAAAAAAATGTTTCTTATTTGAAGAAACAAATGTTATTTGAAAAGAATGTTTGTTATTTGAAAAAAAATGTTTGTTATTTGAAACAAAAATATTTGGTAATTAAAAAATGTTTGTTAGTTGATAAAAATTGTGTTTTGTGAGTTGTTTGTTATTTGAATAAAAATTTGTTTTGAAACCGATCCGTCTGTCGTTTGTTTTATATTTTTATTAATATAGATGCTCTTTGACTTATTTCTATCCCACACATCAAACTATCCAAACGTTTACAACTCAAAACCGTAGTGGGGCGTTTTCTATCGCGTCCGCGCTTGAACCGTATAAAGCACTTGACTTAACAATATGTACACCAAAACTAGCAGCACTGTCCAATTGGGAAGTCGATAGAAATTCTACATTAGGCAGTGGTCACTTCTCCATCATCATAGCCATAAACCTAATCACACCAATAATCTTCCCAACTAAGATGCAAAAATGGAAATTGAACATAGCTGATTGGAAAATATTCCAGAAATCTCTTACCGAATTTAGAATAACTGACCTACAAGATACCGACATAGATATTTATAATAACAACATCATAGAAGCAATAAACACAACAGCTGCAATTAGCATCCCCAAATCCGGAACAGGAATCAAGACCAAGACCAAAAACCCAATCTCATGGTGGAATGAGGACTGTAGCACTAGGATTAAGGAAAAGAAACAAGCACTCAACAGATTTAATCACAGCAAACTTGCAACAGACTCTAAACATTACAAGGCACTTGAAAAAACTAGCCAAAACAACTATAGAAAAAGCCAAGGAAACATCATGGAGTGAATATTGCTCCACCATTGAAATAAAACAATGTAATGCTAAACAAGTCTGGCGTAGAATAAAAGCCATGCAAGGTAATCGTAAAATTAATATACCGAACATCAAAAACACAACAACAAACAAAGAGAAAGCAGAAGTTATCGCCAACTAATTTGGCCGGGATAAGCTAGAATAGCAATCATACTACTCAATTTCAAAACCATACAAACCTAATGGAAAGTAAACACCCGGAATACTTTAAAGACCACGATACAAGACCATCACCATTGAATGTAGTCTTCACCCTTACAGAATGGAAATCAGCTATTAGAAATAAAAAATCAACATTACCAGGAGAAGATAAACTAGGCTACTAAATTTACAAAAACATCCGACATAACATGGAAGCAATACTGCTAGATATGATTAACCAATCTTGGAAAACTGGAAAAATACCTAGAAAATGGAAAGAAGCGATAGTTATCCCCATACCAAAAGTAGGAAAGGATCCAACCGAACTAACATCATATCGCCCGATTTCACTAACAGATACCATTTGCAAGATAACTGAAACAATGATTAACAACAGACTCAAACACCGCTTAGAAAGCAACAACCACTTCACCAAAAACCAAAGTGGATTTAGGAACAATAGATCCACTACAGACCAATTAATTAGACTAGAATCACACATCAAGCTAGCATTTAACAACAAACGAAAATGTGATCGCCACCTTATAGCAATATTCTTAGACCTTGAAAAAGCTTTTGACTTAGTCTGGACCAATGTACTAATTGCAAAATTAAAATCATTACGGCATCAATGGACATATGTTCAATTGGATTAAAAGCTTCCTTACTAATAGACATATCAGAGCCAGGATAGGAGACCAATTATCAGAGGAATACACACTAGAAAACGGAACACCCCACAGCCCCCACACTCTTTAATATTATGATAAACGACCTAGGAAAAGTAACCACCAAAACAACTGTAGACTTATCTCGATTTGCAGACGACAATGGAGTATAGAAAGCAGGAAACCCAAGAAGTCAAATAGTAATATCTGAACTACAGTCAACATTAAATAACATCAGCAAATAGGCAGATAAATGGGGATTTAAACTATGCAAAGGAAAAACAACAGGAATTATATTTGCACCAAAACAAAAACGCCCGATACAACCACCAATACTATACATACAAGGCGAACTAATCAAATTTGAAAAAACCGCATGTTGGTATGTATCACCTTAACCATCACCATCAACACCTTACATGGAGACACCACATCACCGAACTAGTACAAAAATACAACAGAGACCTGAACCTATTGAGAAATCTCAAAGGCTTTCAATGGGAATCAGATCAAAACACATTAACAACGCTTTACAGATCCCTTATTAGATCTAAAATTGACTATGGATGCCAAGTATACGCCTCTGCTAACGCCACTTTGCTTAAGCGCCTAGATACTGTACAAACTAAGGCGCTTAGCATCTGCACAGGCACATTAAAAAACACATCCAAAGAAGAATTATTAATATCAACTGGAGAAATGCCACTAGCAATAAGAAGAGAAGAACTTTTACTCAGATATGCAGCCAGAATCTCCATACAGAACACAGAACATCCAACACGAACAATTATAGATAAATGTAACACCGCCTTTAGCAGGAAATTAGTACCAAACCCACCATCAGGAAAATTTTTGATCCATACGTTATGTGAAGACCTGCAAATAGGAAAATTACAAGCAGAACAAACCCGCTACCCTAACCCCACCCCATGGACGATTAAACAACCCAACGTCAATACAATAGCAACATTATTTGGATCAAAAGAAGTTAATCCCCTTGAAATTAAATCCCGGATATTGACGTTGTTAGACCATACATACAAAGATTACATTAAAATATACACAGATGGATCAAAAAACATTAAACCCTACAGAACAGCCGCAGCTTTAACCATTCCGGACACTCAACTACAGCTAGGAAACAGACTACCCGATGTGTTCAATTTATACAGTCGAATTCTGGGCAATTTCTGAAGCACTAAAAATTACACAAAAACTACAACATAATAATACACTGATAATAAGCGACTCTCTCAGTGTATTATGGACATTAGAATCATAACATTCAAACGGAAGAGAAAATCTACTTAAAGACGTGTTTCTGTTAATTAATAACAGGACCCAGTCAAATCAAAACGTCGAATTCTTGTGGATTCCATCACACATCAACATCCCAGGAAACGAACAAGCAGACCTAGCAGCTAAACACAAACTCACAGAGCAAAAAATTACTAACATCGACTACAGTGTCCCCGAACTTTACAGCATTATATCCAAGCAGATAACCAACAAATGGCAAAAAGCATGAAATATATGCCCTAGGGGTCGCACGCTGTATGCAATCCAAAAAACTGTGAGTCATAAAATAAAAGGACCCAATATCAATAACAAACACCATCAGAAAATCATTAATCGGATACGGACTGGAAAAACACTGCTTGCAGGCAGTGTGGGAAAATACATACCAACCATGAATACCAACAACTCAAAATGCCCACACTGTCCATGTGATGAGAATCTCCAACACGTATTTAACATATGCCACAAATACAGAGAACAACGAAACAAACTAAAATGTTCTCTTAAGAAAATAGGATCACCAACTACATACCCACAAATTTTATTAGAAACCAACCCCAACCCAAATTAACCAATGAAATTATTTTAATATTTATTAACGAAATCGATAAAATAGGTAAAATTTGAGAAAGATTTGGAAGGTGATGGGGGTGGGTGGGACTACATGTTGGAGCCGCATGATACACTGGATAGCCCTTATGGCTCGTTGCAAGACACTAGTTGTACACTGTACCATCATTGTGGAATCACACACTTACATCGATTCTCTAACATCTATTCTCAAATTTTATATTATTCTTAATTATTCTATTCTCTCCATACTCTATTCTATTCTCTATTTTTTCTCTTTTCCTTACTCCTCTTTCTATTCTTCATCTTAAATGGCATATTATAAATCACATTTAGATATAATTTTTATTAAACCTACGGGCTTATAATGGTTAAATAAGCACTTATTTCGGCAAACAGGCTCTAGGAATCATACTAGATGTACCTGGGTTGAGTCCATACAAATGAACAGCCCGATTTATGTCTGTGGGATCTCAATCAAAAGAAATAACCATGCTTATTAACCAATTTTAACTCGCATTAGAGCGGCATAAAGTTTACATAGATTTATATAGAAACCCAAAATTAGAATTATAAGGTGGCTTAATCCCAGAGCTATCAGGACCAACTGCACAATGCGGTAACTAAATAGTTAAAATAAATAGTGTTAATTGATCCCTTAAATTAGAATTAAAAGGTAGCTTAATCCCAGAGCTATCAGGTCCGACTGCACAATGCGGTAATAAAAAGTATAATAATAGGATTTAATTAGAACCCCAAATTAGAACTATAAGGTGACTTAATTCCCAGAGTCATCAAGGCCAACTGCACAATGCGGTAACTAAATAGTTAAGCAAAATAGGAAACCAAATTATTAATTTATAAGGTGGCTAAATCCCAAGCCATCAGGGCCCACATAAAAAACTATATTAACTATGCCATATGCTACTATTTCTATTTAAACAGCACAAATGATCACATGATTATTTCAAAATTTAATTTAAATACGTCAGACGATGCATACGACGCAGGCACTCTCTTTCCAGACAGTCCGATCCACCTTTTCCTCCGGCTGACATTTAACAACACTTCTAACGAATGTGTGTATCTATTCCCATTCGTTGTTAGACTTAGAATTATATCCCGTGAGACATAACTGTCTAGAAATCGGATCATTTAACTAGCACCAAATGGTGCATTAATGCATAGGGAGGTGTGACACCATTCCACCTCCCTCGAACAAATTAATTAGCCCCAAATGGGGTACTAAATAGTCGTACATGCCCATATGGGCGAAAACGACAAATTTAATTGGATAGGATAGGATTTGAGCCATTCAATTTTGAACACATCAAGATGGCCATCGACTCATTTATCCAACTCCGAGACAGCTGGTTGGGACCACTGATGCAGAATATGTGGTGGAAAGACTTGAGGAAGAATTTCAGTGTAACCTAGACTTTGTAAGCAATTTGAAATTAGCGAGAGATCTATTAGATAATTAGAAGGTATGATAGAGGAGTAAGTCAAGAAATTAAGAAGACGTATTAAAACAAAATATATAAGAATTGGGAACTTGCATGAGGCACTTGATAATGCCATCAAAGTCAGGTGCTTTCTAAAAGAAACATTCAATTTGATAGAGTTGGATTATTTGAAGTGGGGTCTAGACCGACTAAAGAAAGCAGAAGCAATGCTGAAAAAGGTGATGGAAGAAGAGGTGATCAAGATTAAAGATAACTGGACTAAGGAGAGAAAGGAACAAAACAACAAAAAGAAGAAAGAGTACTTTGATCAACTAAATCAGAGATGGATCAAATTCCAGGAAAAGTGATATGGTTTGTTTTGGCTGCTTCCCGTGTGTGTGGATGGTAGATGGTGTGATATTGGATAATAAATTATATGGTTTATTTTGGCTGCTTCCCCGTGTGTGTGGATGGTAGATTGTATGTTTTGTGAATAACATATGATATGAAAAGTGAGTGTACGGGATATTTTCCTTCACGTCCGTGCTTAATATATATATACTCAAGTGGCTGACATTAGAACCATTCATATACTTAATTACCTAAAATCAATAGACATAAAACACAAAATATAAATATCCAAACCATCAAATAAGTAAATAAACATAAACATAGTCAAAGAGTTAATATTTATCAATCAAGGGGCCAGAGCAGATAATAACATCGCTAGCTCAAAAAACAGACCCACGTAACAATGCCTTAAATAAACGGAAAAAAAAATTATAACTATCAAATAGATAAATAATTAACGAGGCCATATCGGTTAAAGGGGCCAGAGCGGATAGTAATACCGCTAGCTTAAAAAAGCAGAACAGCTTAACATTACCCTAAAATAAATATATAAAATAAAATAGAAAAGGGGAAAGGAAGGGAAAGGGGGGATAATATAAACATTGTAATGCGAGGAAAAAAGGAAAAAACGGGAGAAAGGGAAGAAGGAGAAGGGGAAAAAAAGAGAAGATTACACTAAGTAGTGGCACAATGTAGGTACAGTAAAACCAGTCAACCGGCAAGTGACAAGATAAGTGTGATGAGAACACCGGGATCAAATAGTGATAGCTCAAGAAAACATAACATCAACAAACCGACAAGAAAAAGTAAAAGGAAAGGGAAAAGAAGGATGGAAGAAGGAAAAAGAAAGAAAGAGGGAAGAAGGGAGTAGGAAGAAAGTGGGAAAGAGAAAAGGGAAAAGAAGAGAAAAAGAAGAAGGAAGAAATGAAATAACACCAAACACACCCCACTCCAACTCTAATCTTTTTTTTTTTTTTTTTTAATTTTTTTTTTTGTTAATTTATTTTTATTTTTTTTTTTTATTATTTTTTTTTTTATTTTTTTTTTTCTTTTGAATTTATTTTATATATATATATATATTTTTAAAAATATTTTTATTTTTTAATTTGTTTTGATTTTTTTTTTTAAATTTTTTTTTATTTTATTTTATTTTTCTCCCCAGGGTTCTAATTTGGTAGGAGAACCCTTTTCGAACAATCTCTTTCTCGAAATCTAACTTGATCAATTTTGACCACCGCTCAAAATTAACAAGCTAAAATACCTAACAGTGACTACACTTATTTATGTCGCTAAGACATTTTAGCAATTAAATTTGTTAAGGACCTACAACATGTACACTATGTACTAGAAATATTTATTGATAGGAAAGATGAAAAATTCTATGACTATATGGATTTGATATAATTGCACAGGTGGCTTACACAATATTGGTATTTGTTCTGCCTTCCTGCTTTTCCGTGACCCGACATTTTACTCTAAGGCGAGACTGCCATTTAACGCGGGTGCCGGGGAGACTGCGACAACACAGCCTAGTGTAGTCAAAGTTACCTTTGGTCCCAACCAATCAAATAGCCCGACCCTCGGGCATTAACTGGTCGCGAAAGCACATAGTTGCGCATGCGACTTAATTCATATTAAAAAAAAATTAGAACCATTCAACATAGAACAGTACAGCACTCAGGAACTATATAGTCAAGTCAGGGACAGAATTAATAATAAATGGCAACAACAATGGGAAAACTCCACAAAGGGTAGACATCTATACCAACTACAAAAAGAGGTCACTAGAACTCAACGTTTACCAAAAAGCCTGGCAGCCATTGATATTAAAATAATCAACAGAATCAGAACAGGTAAAACACTACTAAATGGCAGTTTTATGAAACATATAAGTACAGGACCCACGCCGGATAAATGTCCACACTGTCCAGAAACTGAAACATTGGAACATGTATTCAACATATGTCACAAATATCATCGACAACGTACCGTCTTCCAACTACAACAAAGAAAACTTGACTCAGTTACATCATTCCCCCAAATTCTAGATAAAAGGTATAACAAAAACGTAAATGCTACCTATATAAATATACTTAATTACCTAAAATCAATAGACATAAAACACAAAATATAAATATCCAAACCATCAAATAAGTAAATAAACATAAACATAGTCAAAGAGTTAATATTTATCAATCAAGGGGCCAGAGCAGATAATAACATCGCTAGCTCAAAAAACAGACCCACGTAACAATGCCTTAAATAAACGGAAAAAAAAATTATAACTATCAAATAGATAAATAATTAACGAGGCCATATCGGTTAAAGGGGCCAGAGCGGATAGTAATACCGCTAGCTTAAAAAAGCAGAACAGCTTAACATTACCCTAAAATAAATATATAAAATAAAATAGAAAAGGGGAAAGGAAGGGAAAGGGGGGATAATATAAACATTGTAATGCGAGGAAAAAAGGAAGAAACGGGAGAAAGGGAAGAAGGAGAAGGGGAAAAAAAGAGAAGATTACACTAAGTAGTGGCACAATGTAGGTACAGTAAAACCAGTCAACCGGCAAGTGACAAGATAAGTGTGATGAGAACACCGGGATCAAATAGTGATAGCTCAAGGAAACATAACATCAACAAACCGACAAGAAAAAGTAAAAGGAAAGGGAAAAGAAGGATGGAAGAAGGAAAAAGAAAGAAAGAGGGAAGAAGGAAGTAGGAAGAAAGTGGGAAAGAGAAAAGGGAAAAGAAGAGAAAAAGAAGAAGGAAGAAATGAAATAACACCAAACACACCCCACTCCAACTCTAATCTATCTGTTTTTATCTTTTTTTTTCATCTTTTTTTTTTTTTTTTTTTTTAATTTTTTTTTTTTTTGCTAATTTATTTTTTTTTTAATTTTTTTATTTTTTTTATTATATTATTTTTTTTTATTTTTTTTTCTTTTGAATTTATTTTATATATATATATATATATTTTTAAAAATATTTTTATTTTTTAATTTGTTTTGATTTTTTTAAAAATTTTATTTTATTTTATTTTATTTTATTTTATTTTATTTTATTTTTCTCCCCAGGGTTCTAATTTGGTAGGAGAACCCTTTTCGAACAATCTCTTTCTCGAAATCTAACTTGATCAATTTTGACCACCGCTCAAAATTAACAAGCTAAAATACCTAACAGTGACTACAGTTATTTATGTCGCTAAGACATTTTAGCAATTAAATTTGTTAAGGACCTACAACATGTACACTATGTACTAGAAATATTTATTGATAGGAAAGATGAAAAATTCTATGACTATATGGATTTGATATAATTGCACAGGTGGCTTACACAATATTGGTATTTGTTCTACCTTCCTGCTTTGCTGTGACCCGACATTTTACTCTAAGGCGAGACTGCCATTTAACGCGGGTGCCGGGGAGACTGCGACAACACAGCCTAGTGTAGTCAAAGTTACCTTTGGTCCCGACCAATCGAATAGCCCGACCCTCGGGCATTAACTGGTCGCGAAAGCACATAGTTGCGCATGCGACCTTAATTCATATTAAAAAAAAATTAGAACCATTCAACGGAAAAAAACATTAGATGGTGACATCATCAACTTTATTCAACAATTTAAGGCACAGCTATTTCTGGATATTAGACTGTGAATATATAATGGAAAAACGACATAATGAATGGAAGTTTACGAACAGCCTTGACTTTGCAAAAAGACTGAAAATAGCCAGGCAGCTCTTAGAAGGAATGCTAGAAGAAAAAGCTGAAACGTTACGAGGCTGCATTAACCCACCCTATGTTGGAGTGGGAACATTGAAGGAAGTGTTAGATATTGTCGAAAACTTAAAGTGCTTTTTGGATAATATCTTGACAGAGCGGCCCCATGTCCAAAATGGTTTGGACCAGCTCAAGAAAGCTGAAGAACTGATGAGAAAGGAGCTATTATAGGAAGTGAAGAAGATAAAAGATAACTGGAGTAAGGAGAGAAAGGAGAGAAAGTACATTGAAAACAGAAAAAAAAGGAAAGAGGAATTTGAAAGAGTAAATAACAATTGGATAAAGATACAAGAGAAGTTTAGAGCTATGGGACATCATAAATGGATTCCCGAGGACGAAAAGAAGAAGAAAACGGGAGTAATTGGTAAAATCAAAAGGTGGTGGAACAACGGCAGAAAATAAAAGAATAAGAAGTATCCAAAGGACCTTTTCAGGGCCACTCATATGCCTCGAAAAGATATTAACTTTCTTTGCCTCTATTTCTCCTGTCGCCCAACAGTCCCAAATACAAATAATATTTCCCATGTTCAATATCCCTTGTCGCTAGATAGTCCCAGATAGTTCCCATGATAAATTCCCCTTGACGCTTTAGTGCCGCATTATACGCTATAGTACCCCAAGCCCTTTTTGACTGGATTTTCCCTTGGCGCTATAGTAGCCCATATTACTACTTACACCTTCACCGATTTTAACAAATAAGATATCGACTTGAAAGTTTGTCAGTTTTAAACTGTCTCTGGCATTTTAACAAAAAAAACCTGTAGAAATTGTATTTTTCATCTCTGTGCATTTCTATTTGAGTTTAATCTAGACTTTATATTTGTGTGAGTTCTTCTATTTTTATATTGTAACGGAATGATTATTGAAAGAAGAGGAACAAAGACGGCTGGTTAATTACATACACCCAAAAATTCTGCGTTACGGTATGTTTTAGTCTTTTGAGCGCTTGCTTAGTAAAATTCTCTAACGAAGAAAATGACATAATAAGGTACACACAGGAAATATGACCGACAATATACTTTCTCTGGTTTTGTGGATACAACTGCATACAACACAGTACCTAAAAAGTTGAACGTATAAATGACAATATGACATAAAATAATATACATAAAATAAAAGGACAAATTATACACATAATTGTACACCACAGAACGAAACAAAGTGACGTTAAACAAGAAAGATACTGCCATGTGTAAAATATTATACTCATTGTAGATGGCACAAGGCATAAACTAAAATTAATAATGTTTGCAATACTGGTTTTCTATGATAGAGTCGCATTTTATCTTCAGTTTTATTTGTACATTTAATGCACCCAATGCTAATAACGTCATTTTTTCTTAAATATTGAATCTAGTTAGACGTATAAAATACATATCAAAATAAAGAAACTACGAGTGTTTGTTTAATATTATATATTCATTTTTTATTTTAAAAATATTTTTTGTAACCAATACATTTGGCAGTGCTTTTGATGAAATCTTCAAATATTACAAAATAATGTTTAAGAGGTTATTTGATTATAATACTTGAAGCGAACGAAGTACATGGGGTATTACTGAGCGCTATTTTGTGACAAGTGGGGTGGAGGCGTAAGGTTTAAGACGATTTCGCTATCGGGGGTGGTGGTGCGATCTGGTCCTTACAAATCGATTTGTGGTATGATGTTGATTGAACATGTTTTGGGGGTAGGGGTGAGTGGAGTTATGTACGTGAGCCCATTGCCAAACTAAAAAATGTACACCTTCACCGACTTTGACCAAAAAAAGATATCGACTTAAAGGTTTGTCACATTTTTAAACTATGTGTGGCATACAGACTATGTAAACATGGGTGGGTGGGGTGGGGTGTAAGTGCACTTAGGTGCATTTCTTTTTAAGTGACTTCGTTCCAGTTGTTATTTTGCCAGTACATTTGAATGTTTACAATTATACCGTAATGTTTTGGGTAATAGTCCTATCCTACAAAGTGGTTATCATGCACAGGGAGACAGGTTGTCAAAAGGACTCGTAGTGGCAATAAATGTCTTACTAGTATGTCCCACCTAATCGTTCCGGCTTACTTTTAATACTGCAAGCGGAACAGGCAGTACGGCTTACTTGTAATACCGCAGTTGTACCTAACCGTTCCGGCTTACTTGAAATACTGTAGTTGTGCTTAACCGTTCCGGCTTACATGTAATACTGCATATGGAAAAGGTCGTACCGGCTTACTTGTAATACTGCATGCTGTACCTAACAGTTCCTGCTGACTTGTAATACTGCATATGGCACAGGCCATACCGACTTAACTTTTATCCTGCATGTTGTACCTAACCGTTCCGACTTTGCCTGTAATACTGCATTTGGTACAGGCTATACCGGCTTACTTGTAATACTGCATGTTGTACCTAACCATTTCGGCTGACTTGTAGTACTGCATATAGAACAGGCCGTACCGGCTTACTTGTAATACTGCATGGTGTACCTAACCGTTCCATCTTGCTTACTTGTAATACGTTATTAATGCTCATAGAATCAAAACGTTCTCCACTGTCGAATGGAAATAAAAACAGTCAAATGTTAAATTCTACTATTTGGATCTCTGTGCCTTTCATCTGTGACGAAGTATTTTGCATATATTATATTTCAAGATATTTTATGAGACGATTTGAAGCGGTGAGGAGCCATTCCCGGCCCAATTCTGACATCAAACCCCTATTGGGGTGATATACCAGATTCCATCCACTACCCCACGCACTGAGTGTGGCATACCCCTAATGAGTAGCCTCTCTCTCTCTCACCCCCAATCCATTCATCATTTCATCATAGTCTCACATGGATATTGGAAAGTATATTTTAGACTTCTACTTCTGTTAATAACATATCATGTTTGTTTGTTTCTTAAGTAGTCAAAAACCACCTTCCCTTTTTGGTTTGTATCATAGTTTCGTTGGAAGATATTGTATGTTTTCATTCCAAAATAATGCTGATTTACCGTTTTGATCCATAACAGAGAGTAAGTTTTGTTCTTCAGCATATGCGTAGTCATTACTGGCATTCACAACGAGAGTTTTGTTAGTATTACTTTTCCATCAGCATCTGCAGCAGCTCGCCAAATTGCATCGTTTACTTTACTTTGTCGTACAAGTACAACTCTATGTTTATCACCAAAACTGACGTTACAAACATTTCTGCAAAATCCAAAAATATGACACAGTGGAATTGCGCAAGAAAGTCTTTTTATTAAAAATGAAATTACGTCATGCAAATCCAAAGTTGTACATCAGCATCATCAGCGTTGTCAACGTCTTTTGGTCGTCCTAGATTAAACTGTCTGTTCTCAGGAAAGTCATGAACATCTTTAATGAACATCAATAACGTACCATTTGATCTTGTATAATCGTCGGAATACCTTGCTAGGCTTATTATCGATGTAGCAACATCAACATCTGTTTGAATTGACTGAGTAAGTATTCCATAAACCCTGGTTATGAAAAAAATATATACCATTATTAATGAAAGCAACTCTTGCATCAGTGGCGTATGGCGTTTTAGCAGCAACTCGTGTTACAAGTTCGCCTTCTACATCAATAACTGCGTCAGATGTTAACATATCTATTAGTATATTTAACTTCCAGTTAAATTCTTCCACGCTGATTTGGTTGTCACGCATCGTGAGAATACAATTGATAAACGAGTACATAAACATCTTTGCGAACTGGTTATTCCATATAAAATGCTGGGTTCGATATACGTTTGAATATTTTATTATAATTAGAATCATCTAACACTAATACCACTCCCGGCAATTCAATTTGCAGTTACATTTCTTTGCGCTTCCTCAAAAAATTCTGTTAATCTTTGATTAGCATCTTGATTAAATATTATACTGACATTTTCAGTCATCACGTCAGGATTGGGTAATTTTAGTTGCCGTTGATTGCCAAGAATGCCTTACCGGCAACATTAAGTTCTTTGTCACGAACAAGGTTGATAGCTTTCATTCAAAGCTGCTTTGCAATCGGTATTGCTATTAGGGCTATCCTTCTAAATAAACTCTGAACAATATTAGTTCGCTTGGTATATTGGTAATCGCGATGTTTCACTCAAGACCGTGATTGGTCAAGGTTGAACATTGTGTATGATCATCTTATTTGATTTTTTGTAATCACTGTGATAATCATAAAACATGTCCTCAATGAAAGAACGATAAACGTTGATATCCATACTACCGCCAGTCATTGACAAATATCAGCTACTTCATTAATGATTTATGGATAATTATTATTGGCTCGTTTTCCTCCATTTAGAATTTCTAATCGTTCTACGTCAGAATTAATTTTGTTAGGGCAAGTAATAAAACAAATTCCTCCTGATGTAATCATGGAATGAAAACCACTGCATGTTGCTCCTTCTTCCTTACTTGTTTCTGCTTGTTCCCTCAATAGTCTGAAGGGTGATTTTTCCACTTTTGTTTCTTTCAAGTATCTTTTCTGACTTTTCGAGTTCAAACGTCACCCTTTGCTGCTAAGAAAAAGATTGGTTTTCTTCTATTTGTTACTGTAGTGGAAAAGGTTTTTGTTGTTGTTTCAGTTTCTCTTTATAAAGCTCTAGTATTTCTTTAACGAGATAATTATATTAAAAGTAAATTTTTCCGACTTGTAATTTTTTGTACAAAAGCGATATATCTATTTAATAAAATGATCATCATTTATATTTTCATAACCGGTGTTTAAAATATTCAATTTGTTAAATATATTTTCTAATTTTCTTTTGGTAATTTCTTTTCTTTAGTATTGTTAAGTTCTTCGATAAAGTCATTTCTAACAAATTTTATCAACTCAATATTATTTTTCTTTTACCTACATCAGTATGAACTTCGCCAATACCTTTAATTATTTCTTCTTTTCTATCAGGAGGCTGCGCTATAGCTATTGCAGCTGGGAAAACATCGTAATATCCCTTTTGTTTCTTTAGTTCTTATCGCTATCTTTTCAGTTTTTTCGGCAGCTCTCTTTAACATTAGAAGAAGACCTTCCTTGGCTTTTGCAACATTTACAGTGACCATCGTAATCGGTTTAAATAACTATTCTGAACCTTCTGCACATTCGACTTGAGATTCTTGAAGTTGTTGTAGTTTTCGCCGGACAGAATCACAAACAGGACGAAATGTAATAATTTCTTCCAGTCGTTAACGACTAATCTAGCTATCCAAGCTTCTTTAGCTGGCGCCATTATTGCTATACTAATGCTTTAATTAGAGGAGATGGGAGGATGCGATCTCAATGAAACATCCAATAGGTAAATGACTGCCGTCCCGTATTTGCACAAATATTTTGCACTAAAATAGACCTGTAATGGCTTTTCTCTGATACATAGTCATGTATTCGATGTTAAAGTCACAAAGCGTCCCTTTAAGGTCAAATGCTTCCACCATTTTCGGCCGATGTACAATGCACCACGCTGTTGGTTAGTTGGCATTACATACTAAGGGATGCAACAAATTAAATCAAATAGATTAAAGTAGGAAGCTAATATATCTGTTCGATCCGCCAAGTTATGGATAGTGTTATCATATCGAAACTATTGGCTATTATCTGTTATATTGCATTGCAATTTTAATATGTCTTGTTAATAATTCAATTTTATTTATATTTTTATTGTGGTGAAGTTCAATTTGATATCTTTTTATTGTCAATGTTCGGCTGATAATTCTCTGTTCACTGTATATCTGCCGGCTAGTATACTGTGAATCTTTATGTCCATTTTGTTTTCTCTAATCATACGCCGAAATACTAGCCAAAAGAGATTGAATTTAGAGAGTTCTAATGGAGTTACTTTCTGCTTGATTTTTCTGCAATGAACTTAGCATTTCATATATTTCTTCGCTAGTCAGGCCAATTAACTTTCTATGTTGTCCCTTCCTTTCCGTTATATATTTTTTCATTCGCTACGCATTGTGCTATTCGGCTAGTTCTAAGTTATTTTGTTTAATGTCTTATTACACGTTCAAAACGATTTATTTATATTTATTGTAAATTCATTTTTTGCAGATTTGTTGAAAGTCTGGAAACGTAATAATTGGTCTACTGGATGTCTCTGTGTCAGCAGCAGAGGGGTCGAATCGGACAACTTTTATAGGCGTAGATTCGGTAAACTAAGGCTTCCTCGTAAATGCTTTATAGAAGGGTCTATTTGGTTAACTAACGCTTGCTCGAAATCGAAAAAAAGGACGCCAATGTCGTTGTCGCGACCCCTCTGCTGCTATGGGTTAACAATCCGTAAACGATTTCAACTGAAAATCCGATCAAGTCCGACGCGATCTCGGGTCATGCAAATTTATCGTTACAAATCCATGTGGGATTGACTGAGCGCGACTAAAGAAATTTCTAAAGAGATTATAATCCATATCACTGCCTTACCAAGTTTGCCAAATATTTCGTAGCGTATGTGTATCAACTCCGTTGAATACAGCAAGAATATTGCAGTTATCTCTGATTACTTTTGGTATTTGTATGTATCGTTGAGTGACATATATCACGTCAGTTTTTTATGTCTGCCTCTGGAAAATATCCTGGCAGGATTCTTTTGATTATCTAACATGACATCATCATATACGACTAAATTGTTAATACTTACATCAATATCATCAATGCTCGGTGCTTCTTCGATATCGGTTATAAACTCAATAATACCCTCGCCGGAGTCTTCTGCCACTATGTCATTGAAATCTTTTAACACATTGTAACATCGCTGATCATCTAGACTCGGAGCAACTAAATACAACTTATTCCATTTCATCCATCTCGTTATTAAATTAAGTAGCAGTTGCGTTTTGCCACTTCCAGATTGTCCGATTATAATCATACAAATTGAATTCGGCAACATCGCATGGTGTTTAATAGGTTATCGTCGTCGGGTAGCTGAATAATCAATTACATTCATACTCATATAATATACATACATTATGGATCTATATTGTGTGAAATGTAAGAAGCGTACTGGTACAGATGACTTGACGACGATTACAACTAAAAACAACCGATCAGCACTTTCTGGTAAATGCGTACAATGCGGTATAAAGAAATTTAGATTTGTTTCTATGAAATCATGAGATGTTTTAAAAAACAATGAGGAGGTGATATTGCAGCCAAGTTAGTAAAACTCCCAGGAACACCATGGGTGAAGTATCCAGGAGAAAAACACCTTCCAGGGTATAGTTATTGTGGACCTGGAACCAGACTCGATATCAGACTCGATGATCAAAACCAACCCCCAGCCCGGTGAGAATCCAATGAACGCCATTGATAAGGCGTGTCATGCCCATGATGCTGCTTATAAAAACAGCGATCTGCAACACAGACATATCGCAGATGTGAAATTGATTCACGCGTTGGGTTCTATCTCTGATAAATCCTTCAAAGAAAAATTAGCTTCATGGTTAGTAAAATCGGCAATGAAAGGTAAATTGATGTTAGGTGTTGGTAATTAATAAAATCATGGAATCTATTTATTATTCTCCAAAAGGATACTGGAGGGGTAAAGCAGCAATTGGTAAACTCGCTAGCGCCGGGAAGGTAAAATATACTACAGCGGCTAATTGGTTATCTAAACAGGCGATATGGCAAATTTATCTACCACCGCCTAAACAAATTAACTACTCGCATTTTGATGTGACCGTCCCTAATGAAGTTCATCAGGCCGATATATTATTTCTGCATTATGGTGTTTACAAATACGCGCTAACCGTAGTTGATGTTGCGAGTCGATACAAACAAGCAGAACCGCTAAAGACAAAATCATCAAATGAAGTTGCTTCTGTATTTGAAAGGATTATCGAAGGGGTCATCTACAGTGGCCAAATCTATTACAAGTTGATCCTGGCAAGGAATTTAAGGTGTAGTGTTATCAACAATGAAGCATCATAATGTCACCATCAGACGAGGACATACTGCACTACATCGCGATCAGGCAATTGTTGAACGATTTAATCGAACGCTTGCTGAGCGGTTATTTGGATATCAATACCCGAAGGAATTTATTCAGGATAAACAATCCCGTGAATGGGTCATGAGATTGCCAGCTGTGATTACTGCGCTGAATAATGAGATTACTCGAACAATCAACATGAAACCTAACAACGCGATTAAGAAAAAGTCTATACCCGTACAACCACAAATTTCTTTTTCAAAACAACCAATACTCGGCAATGTCACTGTTAGGTATGTATATGAACCAGGAGAGCTCGAAGGCGGCAAAAAAAGAGCTACTGATCCTATTTGGAGTGTCACCGTGCATAAGATATCGGGTATAACGCGATCTACTGGTAGACCAGCAATCTATAGACTGGATTCAAATGCTCCTCAGCGTGGGTTTACTCGTGAACAACTACAAGTATACCCGAGGATACTCAATTACCACCGCGCTGTCTTAACTAGCACCTCTGCGTCTGTTGCACTCAAGACAAGTCAGCGTCACATTATCTCTGATATGACCAACGCTGCTATTTTTTCTATCCACGGTAAATTGGCGAGGATTTTTATCCGACCAACTCCAACTCATTATACAATTGCAACTCGCACAGTGATTATTCTGTTGTTGTTTCAACGTGATTATTAATTCGGCATCAATATCAAATTCTCGTTTATTTTTTTTATCCTGTTGTTTATATCCAGATAGTTTTTTTCTTATTATGTCAACGCTGACAGTATCACTTATTGTGGTGTCATTAGCGTCTAGAACAACTCTTCGAAGTTTATTTATTCTTCGTACTCTGGACACTGCAATATAAACTAAATTCGACCATTCGATGTGGTTATCTATAATCCAAACAATTGTATCGGATATAATTAATCCCTGCGAAGAATGTATCGTCGTTGCATAACCTAACGTCCATGGGGATTTATCAGCGCGTAATGCATCTTCGACGACATTGATATCAACCAGCACAATATCATTTAACACTAAATTTTGCTTCTCACTTTGCCCAGGAATATCAACTTCGATATTTTGTCACCGTGTATCCGAAGGCCTATAACACAACGGCGTTGGAAGTGTTGCAAATTTTTCTTTATGCAATTCAAATAACTTCATCTGAAGTGTGTCTCTGACTATCTTTCTACTTGCCACTATCAAATCGTTTGGTCTCCACGCTTCCCAGAAATCTTTTAATGGTGTTTCCGAAATTATTTCACGCGCTATTTCACATTGGATTCTATCCGGCTGTAATCTAATTAGTTTCTTGAACTCGCGTAATTGTTCATCAAGTGCTCTATGATCAGTATTAATTTCTTCATAATAGTATACAAAATTCTTCAGCCAATCATGTGGGGATAAATCGACAAATGGACGCGGTTGACCGTGATCGCCGCACATTATTACTTTTGTATTCGATAGCAATAACCAATCAAGAAATCTTTGTAATACATCCAACGACACTGTGCATATCTCATCCCAAATAATGACTTCAGGAATAAATTTCTCACCCATTCGTTCAGGAGTCCATTCGTCATCTTTCCATCTATAGAAACTAAGATAAGTACAGGCATTAATTCCCCGTTGTTTCATCTCTCTTGCAAGTCTGTGGGTCGTTGTTAGCACAGTCATGTTTGATTTCCCTCGAAATAATTCAATCGCACGAGTCGTCTTTCCTGACCCACCACAGCCGTTTAAGTAAATAGTCTTATATCTACATATTCGATCAGATATTGACGGTGCATGAGATAGTTCTGATATCTGATTATTTTTCAAGTAATTGTTTTCAATCGTAACATCTGCTGTTTTGGAATAATCACATGGTATTTCCATTTTAATTCTCCATGATCCCCAACTCTCGTCAGAATTTGTGAATTCGGCCACTGCTTCGCTGTGTTTCACGTTTATATAAAATGAATCAGTGGCTACTCTAACTGCGGTGTCAGGAAATCTATTTATCATCGAAAATAGATTAATAGAATCATAAGCCAGCATAGACGCCCTTAAATGTGTATACTGAAGACTGTATCCATCGTTGTAAGTAACAATTGTACCCAATTTGGTTCCATCGGACAAGAAAGCGTCTTTACGATTGACATATATGCTTTTAGATGTTACATCAGTGATTATAAAATCGTATTCGACGCTATCTATAATCAACCGTGAAGAATATCTTGTATTGTCGTATTTACCACCCTGAGTGAATTTACCGATTATTCTTCTACCGAGTTCTTTTGCTTGTCTATTTTCAATTTCAAATAGCTGTTTGGACCATTTCATGATATATTCTTTGTCGAGATCGGGAAATTATTTTTTGTTTTCGCTGATTATACTATCTAGATTAGGCTGTGGTAACCAGACTTCAGTTTGCGCTCGATATGATATAATTGCTTCACTGACAATCAACGATATCAGCATGCTACAGTCAATCATATATCGTAATAGCACTATTGGCATCCAATGTTTCACAGACATGTGTTCTACCAATCCAAACATAACAACACCGATGAAGTCCTGCAGCCAGGTAGTGGTCCATTAATCGCAACACGAGTCATCTCATGTGTGGGATGTCCAAATCGCTTGAAGTACTTAGCGCATTCTCCATACCCGAGAAAACTCCCGGGATAACACGCAACCATATCAACCGAAATAATATTTTCACGCTCATATTTTGTATTCCATAAGCCACCATGGCCATATTCGATGCAGCTTGATTTGATGTCTGTGAGAAATTCAGCTCTTGTTGGTTTCCACGTGATTTTCTTTCTCGTGAAATGAGCTGCAACTGATGGAATTGTAAAACAATTTGTTAGTAATTGTTCATCGTGTTCTATTGAGAAACCGCTAGCTAGTTTTTTCATCGTATCATGGAGAGCCTCAGTGCGGTATAATTCTCCGTTGGGTCTTACAAATTGATCGAATCTGCCCTCGGAGTGTTTAAAACTGTGAAGTAACCACACTGACACAGGATCGTTTTTTCTCAACTGGTGAATAAAATCAAATAATTTCTCCTCAGAGAACTCCCCAGAGAACTCTACGGGTATATATTTTATTGTTCTATCCTGCGGAAATATTGTTACTGCCGGTGTCCACGCGTGTTCATTATGATCAATAATTTCGATTGGAGCTCCTTTTGATTTTTATTTCGATTCGTGCCATACTTCGCCGGTTATCGTCATTACCGATATTGGGAATCTTAATGATGTTTCTAATTTAGTTATATCCTGAATTGCTCCTTCACTTTTAACCCCCATTCATTTATTTTTTTTGCGTCTTAGATCAGTCAATTTGTTTCCACGCAACGCATTTGTGAAGTGTTCTATTATTCGTTCTGCTACACAATTTATCCTTGACGAATATTTCATTGGTATTAGATTTTCAATACTCGGTTTATCATTTAGCGGATAAACCCCACAAACAACTGCTGTTACAGGATAAGATCTCTCGTAGTAAGGTTTGTCAATTCCAGTCAGAATTCCTGGTTTGGAATCTCGACTCACAGACAGTCTTTTTTATCCGAATAATGAATTTCACTCTAAAAAATATCTTTTTTCGCCCAAGATGAGAAATTATCACTGCTGCTCTTTCGTCGTTCATGGTAGCATCAACGTTACCATCAATTCGAAATGTTGACCACCAGTGAGATGCTCCATCACTCTTGAATTCATTAAAACAATCACGAATTTTACTTGTCATCTATTAGACGCTTTGGCGTGTCAGAAAATCTATCGAGATTGAATTTAGCATTTTTCCAGGGCGCAAGTTTTGATAATCTCTCGAAATCCTTCATGCTATAATTAAAACAAGTATTTAAATAGAGAATTTATATATAATGAATCATTGCAAATGGCTCATGATTGGATCAGTAACCCCGTGTAACAAATCATGCAGGAAGGAATTCTATGGATATCATTTACAAAGCGTACGACGTGGAAGTGTTGGGCCGGTCCCTTGCTTACGATGTGGGGTCGGTGTGAGAGGAAAATCGCAGTTGTGTCTTGGTTGTGGTGGCAAACGGTATAGAGAGTTGAAGCGCTATTATGATAAACGAACTAAGAACTCCATGAAAGATTCCATCAATGACTCTGACAAAATCATAAGAACTCCCCAAGACTACATTGAAAGATTTCAAAGTGATACTTCAAGCAATTAATTAATTAGATAAATAATATTATTGTATATAAATGAACCAAGAATTCCGATCTCATCCCGTGATCCGCGATTATGAAGCGTCTCGTGGTGGTATTGTCAGACACTGCAAGCTGAAGAATTCAGTCTTTTTTGTAACTAATCAGGGGAATTTGATGTTTACTGTTGGAAAGAAACATTATCATTGTGATCACTTCGTATATGAAGTGTATAACGGATTGGTCGAAGATGGTTTTGTTATCGATCACATAAATGGTATTAAGACTGATAATTCTTTGGATAATCTAGAAGCTGTTACACCGAGTGAGAATTCAAAACGAGGAGGAACTGGCACTTGTAAATCAATTGGGAAGAGGCCTATAAAATCATTTAATACGGAAGCTAACGAATAAAAGGTATTCCAATCCATGAATAGCGCTGGTAGATATTTTGATATGTGTATGCCCTCAGTACGAAGAGTAGCAGAACGAGTACAAAATTCGGCTTTTTCGAAAAATACTGGACAAAAAAATTCAATTTATTTACATCTAGATTTCCTTTTGTACTATTCTACATAACACCAAGGGGAATAACTCGTGTGGGTATGTGCACGGCTTTGTGAAAGATTTACGGATCTCAATAGATTGTGGCATCTGATTTCTGATTGCTTGATTGTTAAGTACCATGATAATCTATTTTGTGAGGAAACGAATCAGCGACGCAGTGTTTTACAAACGGCTGTATTCTTTTTTTGTGTGTTTGCAAGTATTCGGTTGTCAATAATCAGTATTAAATACACGAAAGGTATGTGGATTCATTCTATAATCCATTGTTGTGCTGTCCTATATAATTCACATTCATTCATTGTGTATACAAATACCACGCCACTGACGTCATTCATTGTACATCGCACCTGTTCGCTATTGACTTACCTATATATTGTATTCAAAATCTTATATCTGTAATAAGAACAGTTAGCTCATTCGTAACGCACTGCAATTTTGTCCTGGCGGCCATGGTTCTAATCCCGTAATAGACATACTGTCTACGGTGCCGATTGATGGCTTTTTCTATATAATTGGGGCGCCAGCCCAAAGGGACTTTGTGTACACCCCCCGTCACGTTAAATACGTGACGGTGTAATTTTGCACCCCTGGGAAATTAATTCTCAGGGGGAGGTGTACAACAACAAGGACGCCCCAAAATAAACAGCAACCATGGATGGAATTAGCTTTCCGTCACATTGAGTAACCCCGCAGGATAAATCATAATGAATTATCGGCTAAAAGAAACTGTCATAGGGTCAAAGAGATAGAAAATCTCAAAGAGAGAAAAATACTCTGATTATAATCAACAGAAGAAAACATTTCTGATATAACAACAACAGAAATAATACTCTCAAAGGGGCCCTATGAAAGACACAAAGGGACTCAATGAATGATATCCGCTCAACATAGGCTGCTGTTTTTTTTTATTAGAAATATGTATAATTATATATAATATGAACTCTGAAAATATCAATGAAATCATAACCAAAATTTCAGAGTCAAAATTTCGAAAAACAAAACTATCAGATAATTTAAACTGTGATCAAATTATGTCCGCTTTTCATGATATCGAATTCGCAACTATGAATAACAAATACGTCCTTTCAAAAAAGTATGCGCTGATAAAGCGCTCGAGAGATTGATCACATCGAAGCTCCCCTGGCCATAGTGAAGAAACGAAGCAAAGGAACGGTTACTTGACAGACCTTTTCAAGCAAACAGTCTGGATTGAATTGATGACTTATCATCACATGTGGAAACAAAAGACCACAAAATGGATACCTGGGAACTTTATTACCTTTTAAACCACAGTTCATACACTACTTCTTGGAATCCTGTGGTGTGTGCTAAAGATTAACTACCTCATCGCAAACCCTAAGACCATCAAACTTTTGTCATCAATGCGGACTACAGTCATCCCCCAGGAATCCACTGCGTAGCCGTGTACGTTCCTTCATTTTATTCAGATATCTTTTCAAGCTGAGGAAGATGAGGTTTAGTTGTTTCAGTAGCAGGTCAGAATAATTGTTGAGAACTACCTGCAAAATCCACCAGAAATCCCTGACGTTCTTGTAATTTTCGCCTTACAGAATTACGGACTTGTAGAAATTTCGTAATTGCTTCTAGTCGCGCTAATCTAGTTGTGCAAGATTCTGATGCCATATTATTGATATATAATAATGACATTTGTGCGAACCATAAAACATAAAAACTGCAGTAAACTGGTATACCGCGCAGATGTACTAGCATTGTATATTTAGGTGTAATTAACATACAACTGGTGAGATTCTGTCTGATGATCTATGCCAACTAAAAGGGGCTTGAGAATAGAATAAATAGAACGTGTCTAAGAACTGAACTCTTTAGAACACCAAAGCTTAGATGAACTTAGTTGAAATGTTTGCCATATATGGGAACAATATGTATCCGTTCCACTAAGACTTGACAATAGTCGGGCTGTATCATGCTGGAGACGGTGAGGTAATAAATATATCATGGTCTGATGTGTCAGATGCTGCAGATAAGCAAAGAATTGAGGGTGTGGGTGTGGGAGAACTATAATCTTTTTAGTGTCCAATGCAGGAAAAAGATCCTTAACTACTTTCAGAAATAGCAATTTCTGTTCTGTGGCGAGGATGATATGCGGACAGTACTTTACTAAATGGACTCTAAATACAGATGATATATTTGGGACAAAACAACTTTTACTTAGATTGCTGACATGTATGTGAGGTTAGAAAGTTTGCTGTAGGTTTGTAGATTGTTAGGATCGAGTGATGGTTTCGTCAACAGCTGCTATACAGTATCAGTTTTCTTCGGATGAGAGTTATTAATAGCAACGCTTACAAAAGGCAATATTGAATTGAAGTACTCAACTTATGTCGGAATCAGATCAAGAACGCGTGCCTTTGGTATACCCGTTTTCATAATTGTGATTACGTGATCCATAAAGACAGGAACAGATGCTTTTAAAGGTTGCAATTCAAATTTTGTATCATAAGGATGACACTGGTGACGATGAATCATTGATCACTAATAGTATGCACTTTGTCATGGACGAAATTTGCAAACAGGTCTAGTATGTAGACTAAATGTAGCTTAGATTGAAAAACAACCAAAGTTTAAAGTTTCAAAATATAGTTTAGACAATATTGTTGTTGTTGTTGTTGTTGTTGTTGTAGGGTTTTGTGCCATTTTCAGCACAAGATAGGCTATACATTGTGGCCAGTATTAATGGTGGAGGAAGAACCTGGGAAAATCATATGAAAGAACCATCTACCCACGAGGAACTACTGGCAAGCTTTCTCACATACCCACATTGGCCAAATCTGAGACTCGAACCCACATAGACAGAGATGAGATGGCAGTGATCCGGAACGGAGAGCGCTTTAGACCACTCGGCCATTCGGGAGTCTTTTAGACATTATAAAACAATCGCTTAAAATTTTAATGCTTGTTTTTTAGAATTTTTTTAAAAAAACGTATATGATTACAATTTTCACGTTGTTTGAAATGACCAGCACATCACAATTACTAACCAACATTAATTGCTGAGTCATCAACATTGACTCATCTACTATACAACACTCTTCATTTACTATCCAAAGGCCAGTATGTACCATACCGCATGCCATCTTTGTCCATAAAAGTGTTGCGTGTCTTAGTGATGATAAAATACTTGATCAAGACAAAGAAAGTTTAAGTGTTCTGTCATATATTTTTCGTTTATTTAGGAGTTTTAACGTAGCTTGAACAATTTTTCAGTCAGTGAGGCAGTTTATAGTAATGTCTAGCACTGGGGCATCATGGCACAGATATGTAGCATCATGTCCCATCCAGTCACATTATCCTGACACCAGTCCGACCAGTCCTAACACTAACCTCTTAATGCTGAGCGACAAGCGAGGCAGCTGTTACTACCATTTTTGTAAGTCTTTGGTATGACTCGGGCGGGTCTTGAACCCATGACAAGCCGCTTAATGGAGGACGCTCTAACCACTAGGCCACCGGATCGGTTTCTATCATATATTATTTAATCAAAATCGCATATTTTATTTTTAGAAAGCGTTCGTTGCATATGTCTACCTTTGTAACTGACTTCCTCGTCTGCATTTCTTTACCGGAATGGGCTATTCTTCCGTTTCTGCGTGAGTATTCTCATCCTCTGTTTCTTGTTGTTATACTGGGATATTCAGAAGACAGTAAAATATTGATAACACAGATCATTCTGATGACTCTCTCTTCACCCCCATCCCCCATTTTAGATGTTCCTTTCGTGTTGATGATGTGAGTAATCCGGTTTCAAATATCCTTTTTTTCTGACATTTCTATCATTTACCTTATCATTTACCTTGTCTTTTATTTCATAAGGAATATTTCAGAAGACTGGTTGGAAGCTTATTTCAAATGACTCGTGGATCATCTATTATTACCATGGCCGTCTGATGTGACACTCAATATTTACTGATTAAAAATTTGAATGAGTGTGTTTTTTTTTTATTCAGATGAGCTCTGTATATAATGAGAAATATGCGTTGTAGTCAGATTTAAATTATATCATCTAGTGTCTATCAATAAGGACGCTCTGTCACCAAGCACTGTCCAAGAAGTCTTAACAGACGTTCGTGCTAGGGACTTTGACGAAGACATGATTGCCCAGATCAAATACCACCATCCTTTACTATAATATTTTAAGGTCAGAAAGAAAATAAACTGACGTGTTTGACACTCAAAACATCTAAATCTAAAGAAAGCTGTTAAATGTGCAAAATAGCATTCATCACTTTTTAAAACTGATCGAGATTAATTTCTGGACATTAAGCCTTATTCTTTGCTTCATTCACTAATTAGCCAGTCGGTGCGTTCCTACCTTCATTTTATTTTTCGACCTTGCTCTGTCAAGACCGTTCGCTTTTGTTGAGTCAGAATGAAATTAAATGCAGAGAAAACAAATGATTTTCACCACCGACCAACTCTATTTCATACTGAATGTCTTTATACTAAATAAATGTATTGTTTGTAATATTCATACATAATTATTCGTAGTAACCTACATTTTTATCGTAAATGTATACATGTACTTGTTAGTGCATTGGGTTTTAATACTCTTTCGATTCACCTTTCATTCTATCTTATATTATCTTTTACTGATTATTGGTCTTGCCATAAACTGAATTTCTATTTAACTTTTGATTTGAAATAAATGATGCCATTTTATTATAATACTGTTAGACCTGAATCGGTCGTATTCAAATTCAAATTAGATGTAAAATGATTTCATTCACTGTAAAGTGGAAAGAGATCTGATGACTTATTTATTTCGGTAAATTTATTTGCATTCCTATGTATAATTTATTGAGTTGACTTGGTACATTAATACCAATTAAGGCTTGTTACAATCTGGCTCTAAATCTCACTCTTGCATGTGGTATCTTAGTTTCTTATATGTCAAATTAATATTAATTCAAGATATGTTGGTTTACCTTTCTCGTAAGATATTTTAGTTTTCTAATATAATATAACGAATACAATTATTATTATTATTATTATTATTATTATTATTATTATTATTATTATTATTATTATTATTATTATCATCATTATTATTATTATTATTATTATTATTATTATTATTATTATTATTATTATTATTATTATTATTTATTTATTTATTTATTTTATTTTTTTTATTTTTTATAAATCAGAGCAAGTTTTGAAGCTAACAGGTGCATGTGTAATCCGTCCGCTTCCGAAATTTGAATGGCCATGTGCTAGGTCGGCTTTTGGGGAAAACGTTTCGTTATGACGTAATTTCATCATGGAAACCCATACTGTAAAATCAGTATTCCAGTGTGAAGTTTCTGATAAAATGTTTGCTGGTAATGCTAATTTGGAGGAGCATAAGAGTACACAGACTGAAGAAAAACCATACCAATGTGACCTTTGTGGTAAAAAGTTCGACCGTAATGATGTCATGAAAAAGCATAGACGGATACATATTGGAGTAAAACCATACAACTGTGAAGCCCGTGATTCACTGTTTAATCAGATACGATATATGACATCGCATATGAGAATACATACGAGATATAAACCATACAAGTGTGGAATTTGTACTAAACAATTTTATTATTGCTCACAGTTGATAACGCACATGAGGAAACATACTGGAGAAAAACCATTTCAATGTGAAATTTGTGATAAAATGTATTATGTTAAAGACGCTTTGGAGAAGCACATAAGGGTACATACCGGAGAAAAGCCATACCAATGTTCTGTTTGTGATAAAATGTTTGGTCGTCGTGGTGATTTTAACAGGCATAAATTGATACATTCTCGAGTAAAACGATACAGGTGTGAAGTGTGTGATAAACGTTTTACTCAGAGTGGTCATTTAACAAAGCACATGAAGTTACATGCATGATAAATCTGAGTTAAATGTGAAGTTTGTTATAACATCTCTTTTGTAAATAATCCTTTACAATATTTGATGCAACACTGTTTCGTTGAGAAGTAAAATATAAATAATAAAATCACGAAGTAAAAGTTGCATCGCCTCCGTGGCCTAATGGATAAGGCACCGGCCTCCTAAGCCGGGGATTGCGGGTTCGAGTCCCGTCGGAGGTGAGAATATATTTTATTTAAACATATTAATTTTATCAGATTTGTATGATTTTCTCTGCTATAAAACTTTACTTGGATAATCTTGCAACATGTTCAGAACACAATCAGCCCTGAGATGTTGATTGTTATACGAAGTTATTGACGTCTCCAGTGGCGGAGTTTCTCCTTTTAAGTGAAAGAGTGTGACAGATAATATTACTCACGTGGAACACATGAGAGAGAGAGAGAGAGTTAGAGAGAGAGAGAGAGAGAGAGAGAGAGAGAGAGAGAGAGAGAGAGAGAGAGAGAGAGAGAGAGAGAGATTAACTTTTTTCCATTGTCATGATTTTAACATGTCGAAATTGGATAAGGTTATCGATATGGATTATTTGCTTATATAAATGTAATTGATTAATAATGTGTTGTTCATTAAATGATGATGCTTAGATAATGAGATTTTCATGAGATATGCATTGAACATGCTTAGTGGGGATTTAAATCGACAAGCAATTGATCTGCGATAATTTGAATTGAATAAAGATCTTCATGAGCGACTCGAGCACGCCAAACCGGATTCCTAACAATAAAAGATCATGAAGTAATATTAGCAAGTGTCAAGTGCCAAATTTTTCGTCAGTGAAATCCATTAATTAATTCTTAGTCTAGCCGACAATTAAATGTTATCTTGGAGTAGAGTTTGGACGAAGGAATGTTTACCTGACTGGGTCACATTGGTACTATGTTTATAGCAAAAACGAACTAGGTGTAGGACAGGCTTAAAAAGAGGAAAATTCCAACGTATAGCTGTCAAAGTGATTGAGAGAAATGGTAGGGTGTTATTTCGACCCCAGGTGGCATTTTTGGCATCTTGAAATGCAGTTTTCCAAATGTCTGTAGGAATAGCATTTATTCCGATTGGTCAAATATCAAATCAGAGGGGTGGGTCGATTTCCAATATTGAAGGGAATATATACTCCGAACCACATGAATTGTAGCAGTCTAGGAATTACCTCTGCAAGAGAGGGTCCGTATCATTAATTCCGAAAATACGCAGTAGAAGACTCCGAGCGGACTTTAGGAAAAGATGTTCGTAAAATATTGGGTTCCAGGGGAAAACTGAATTTGGAATGATTGTAAGACGCCAAAAACACAAAGTATTTAACTCAAATTCACATTTATCATGATGTAATTTATATGTTTCGTCGTTACAGATGCATGATGTATTGATACTATGATACGAATAGTTCGGTATTACATTGATTTAATAACATACTTTGATATGATGTTTCTTCGTTACAGATGCATGATGTGTTCATATTTTTGTATGGATAGTTCGGTTATTACATTGATGTAGGAATGTACTTCTGAATCATGAGTTAGAATTTTCAATTTATATACGTAGATAGGTTAATGGGTGTTGTAGAAAAACCCGCTGTGTACATTTATGATTGGAAAGTGCTACATTAATTTTGAATTTATCATATTAGTGAATATGGATTGTGTGCTATGATATATTGCCTCACTTTACGTAATGATTTACGGGAATATATGTGACTTTCCCAAATTCTGATGTCGATAATT
>JAQISU010000028.1:11225000-11290000 GCA_029339505.1 Unio delphinus | reverse complement strand
GGTCCAAACCCCCAACGTAGATTATTTTCTCACCCAATGTTATCCTTTAAAGTAAAAAGAACTCTTTAAATGTGTGCAAGTCGCGATGTTTACATGTGGCGCATGAATACAAAGAAGCTAATGAGGGCTGTGGTGTGACAGTTGAGTCCGAAGTACACAGTTCATACGCGTGATCAAAGAAAAATAACAACATAATACGTCGCATAGTAATGAGGTATTATCATATTTAATATATGAATGTTCTATGAAATTAACAATAAATAGTTATAATTTATTAGAAATAAACTGTTTCCTTTCATCATTTACAATTTGAGTACCCCACTTTCCCGTATTAAAGATCCTCGCCACCCTCCAAATATGCGGACCCCAGAGGATAACAATGCGCTAACTTTCAAGTTGACGGATTCTTTGGAAATTTATATTTCTGTCTTGGAAATATGGTAAGTGATGCAGTGCAATTTGCTTTAGGATTAGTGTGTTGAGGGATATATGATTCCTTCTGGCTGGTAAGTGTATTATCTGTCAATAAATATTGCAGGTATATTCAGCTGGAGCACAACGGAGATGCTTAACAAAATTATAATAGAGCATGTTTGACATAACACATTTCTGGCTGTTGCTAAGTTTTCCGTTGTTGTTTAGAGAGTTGGGATGCTATGAAGTGTATAGGTATATAGTCTTATGTGCATGGATCAGTGTTTTCTGACATAGTTCATTTCAAACACCATTGAGAATTTTATCCTATCTGTAGCACAGTAAATTTTCAGGTCAGCTTCATTAAATGTAGCTAACAGTATATACAATGTTTCACGAAATGTGTTTACAACTAGTTCAGTTGCTTTAGCTACATTTAATGATCTGAAAATGTACTGAGTTAGTCCTGTATATAGGATAAACTTGACCATGCTAGTTAGAACGAACTAACATACTAGTAATGTCAAAACCTCGAAATAGTATGCGTGTGTGTATTTGTCTCTATCAAAATGTGTTTGCTTTGGTTTGTTTTCTAAGACAGATTGACCTTAAATAACTATGTTTTGGTTATATATTATTTGTTGTTGTTGTTGTTGTTGCTGTTGTTGTTTTATTTGAGAACAACTATGGCACAGCAGAAGACAACTTTTTGTTAAAAGTAGTTCTCAGCGCGTGGACACCATGACTGAGACGATTGGTCTGAGGTGACTAGACCTCCTCACCACTGTCAAAAAGAGGAAATTGAAATGGTGTGGCCATGTCACTAGAACCAACAGTCTATCCACAACAGTACTGCAGGGCAGCGTCAAGGGTGTCAGAAGGATAGATAGAAAAAGAAACAAAGTGGTCTGACACCCTCACCATAAGAACCAGGAAAGGTTTTGCGGAGACACAGATATTGGCACACGATCAAGACAAGTGGAGGGAACTGGTCAGGTGTCAGCAGCACAGTTTCTTAACGTCCACACTAAGTTTAAATATTGATAATGGTGATGCAGATGATGATGATGATGGTTAGTATTATAATTATATACATTTTATTTAACATTACTATAATAATAATAATAATAAAAATAATAACAATAATAATAATAATAATAATAATAATAATAATAAGTTTATTTTACGTGTGCGCTATTGTTTAGTTTCTTTTTTGAAATGAATATTTGACGCAACATCGTTTCTTTGAGAAATAAAATATAAATAACAAAATCACGGAGTAAACGTTGCATCGCCTCCGTGGCCTAATGGATAAAGCACCGGCCTCCTAAGCCGGGGATTGCGGGTTCGAGTCCCGTCGTAGTTGAGAATATATTTTATTTAAACATATTAACTTTATCAAATTTGTATGATTTGCTCTACTATAGATCTTTACCTGGAATAATCCTTGGAACATATTCAGAACACAATCGGCTCTGATATATTGAAGATTGTTATACAAACTTAGTGCGTTATTGACGTCCCCAGTGGCCGAGTTTCTCCTTTTAAATTAACGAGTGTGACATATTACTCAGGTACAGCACATGAGAGAGAGAGAGAGAGAGAGAGAGAGAGAGAGAGAGAGAGAGAGAGAGAGAGAGAGAGAGAGAGAGAGAGAGAGATGCATCTTAACATGTGTTTGAAAGCCATATACTCTTTTGTGCATTCAGAATAATTACAGGTTGTAGAACAGGGACCCATATAGTGGCATGTACAAAATTGCATATGGCAATAATTGAACTGCATAACGAGGCTCCGGAGTACTTTTTTATTACCTTGTCATGATTTGGACATGTCGAAATTGGATAACATTATCAATATTGATTTTATGCTTATGTAAATGTAATTGATTAATAATGGGATGTTCATTAAATGAGGATGTTTACATAGTGAGATTTTCATGACATACGCATTTAAATCGACAAGATTGGGGACCCGAGTGGCCGAGTGGTCTAAAGCGCTCTCCGTTACGGATCACCGCCATCTCACCTCTGTCTGCGTGGGTTCGAGTCTAAGATTCAGCTAATGTAGTTATGTGAGAAAGCTTGCCAGTAGCTTCTCGTGGGTCGGTGGTTCTTTCCGGGGATTTTCCCGGGTTCTTCCTCCACCAATAATACCGCGATGAAAAATGGCGGTAAACCCTACAACAACAAGATAACTCGACAAGTAATTGATCTGCCATAATTTGAACTGAATAAAGGTCTTCATGAGTGACTCGAGCACGCCATACCGGATCCTCAACAATAATTAATCATGAAGTAATATTAGCAAGTAATATTATACTGGACTGGATATGAGATTGATAAATAAAGAATATACGTAGCACAAGTCAGAGGCGTAGCGGGGGGGGGGGGGGGGGGGGCAGATGGGTACATATGTCCCCGGACACTATTCTAGTGGGGGCACCAAAATGGGCTTTGAAATAGGTTGTAACTGGTAATGGTGATTTTATTGATGAAAAAAATGGGTTTCAGAGTTGAGGTGGGGGGGGGGGGGAATGAATATTGTCCCCGGGCGCCAAACACTCTAGCTACGCCTCTGGCACAAGTATAACTCGTTGTGAAATGTCAGACTGGCAAACTCTCGTTCGAAACCACAACCGTCTGTGGGTCTAATATCACCTAACTTACAAATACTAATAACACACACACACACACACACACACACACACACACACACACACTTGTTCTGCAAGCAAATGTTACTGAAACACACCTGCATACGCGTTAGACACCGACGTATACGAAGATTGTTATACGAACTTAGTGCGTTATTGACGTCTCCAGTGGCCGAGTTTCTCCTTTTAAGTCAAACAGTTTGACACATAAGAGAGAGAGAGAGAGAGAGAGAGAGAGAGAGAGAGAGAGAGAGAGAGAGAGAATATTACAAATAAAGTGATTTTTCTCACATACTTGCTGAACATGATTTGTTGCAAATTATAGCCTTCTTTCATTGCTGTTGAATAAACTATTGTTGATTCCATTTTGTAACGTTTACGGATTTACGGATTACTCCAATAACTCAAACACTTTCAAAAGCTATGCTTACCAGTGTCACGAAAGAAAACTATTTATTTATTTGCCTTCGTCAGAAGCGCTTTAAATTATATCGCTACGTGCCATAAAAATCGTATAACCCCTCAATGTTTATGTTTGTAACCATAATGTAAATGACTGATTGTGTTATGAACAGAAGGATAATTATTTAGATGCGATGCTGCTGCTACTACTACTATTACTACTACTACGACTACTACTAACAATATCAACCTTATGGTACGTGTGCACAATTGATTTTTTTGTGTTTTTTTATTTGACTAGGAAATACATATTATATGCTAACAACATTACAAAGACAAAAACCAGGCTTTGATTACAAGATATTTCATACAAGATAATCCGTTAATGAGAATGTAAGAGGAGAAATTATTTATCACTTTGTAGATTTATTGTTGTGTAATATATTACTATAAAATATTATGTACATACTGGCTATATAATTTTAACTTACGCTTGGTGAAGAAAACGAAAATAAAAACAAATGCACCGGTCTCCTAAGTTGGGAATCGTGGGTTAGAGTCCCGTCGGAGGTGAGAACATCTTTTGTTGACAAATATATCTATTTCATTCATTTTTGTTAATTTTCTTAATTAAAGATGTATAATTGCAAGAATCAACATTCCAACCACTGTTGTCTACGAAACGTTGATTTGTTTATCACGGGAACTTGGTGCTTGTTCCAATTACGTTGAAGGGGCCCCGAGTGGCCCCAAGTGGTCTAAAGCGCTCTCCGTTACGGATCACTGCCATCTCACCTCTGTCTGCATGGGTTCGAGTCTAAGAATTGGATAATGTAGTTATTTAAGAAAGCTTGCCAGTAGCTTCTCGTGGGTCGGTGGTTCTTTCTGGGGTTTTTCCCGGTTCTTCCTCCACCAATAATACTGGCCGCCATGTATAGCCTATCGTGTGCTTAAAATGGCGTTAAACCCTAGTACAACAACAACAACCAATTACGTTGACACAATATGCCCGGTATATGCATTTTCTTTTCATTCAATGTCTTTATTTCATCAAACCATGTCATTAATGGAATACATCAATAATTCACTGTCAATCGTCAATAGGCACATAAGAACGGTACAAGTTTTTTTTATGCGTTCCTGGAATATGTGTTGCCGTTCAAAATTGATATTGGGATTATTCGTGCGCCTACAAAACCGATGACCTATTTGTCACCAACAGTGATTCAGGAACTAATTATATATGTCATTTCGATCCTTCCCAGATTTCCAACAAGGAATATATTGTTCTCAAGGGTACGTCTGGCGGGTAATCAGTGTTAATTTTTTTTAATGTTATCAATTATTTGGAAGTTTTAATGCGTACAGAACAATCTTGATAAGAGATTGCAGACGTTTTGCATATGCCCCCATTTCTCCCTAGTATTAACAATAAACGTACTTGGAGAATTAACCTATACAAATTTGGGAGAGATTGATTTAATTTACAGCTGGTAAAACAAGAGCCGCACAAACTGCCATTAATGACAATATCTTCAATGACGATGTTTCCCACTGTCATGTTAAGTCAAAAAGTATCTCAGATAATTGTTCTCAAGCAGACCACATACTTGAATCTGTCGACTTGAGGACCAGTTATATAGTCGTTAATAGGCGACTTAATTAAATGGCCCAATGACATTCTGAATTTTTGCAACGGCAAAACAAACAACTGTGTACGGATACAACTATTCTAAAGCAGAGATTTAAGAAACTGGAGAATATTATGCCCATGTAGCTGTTTGCATAATCCCAGAGCAGAGTCTTGACTTTTCCAAATCACTTTCATTTCACTGAAACACAAGACCAAACTCAAAAGGACGATTGCCGTCGAGAAAAATCAACTGTGTATCATCCCCTATCAACGCTGATGAAACCGCATCAATTGTGTAGATCAGCCTCCATCACTAGTGGATCAGATCCCGCTGAGCTAAAGACATCGGTCACACCAGGAGCTCCAGTGTATAAATCTGAAGATAGTTTTCAGTCGGATATTTGGAGGAGGTGCTCCGATGGCTTGACGTTAATACATAGTCTCCCAGGTGATAAACTTCTTAGGCTATTAGGGGGCGCTCACCAGTTAATATGTACTTTTCAGATAGTGACGTATGTGAGGTGAAGTTGTTTGCATTTGTAACATGCACAATGGAGATAATGTTGGCATATCTCAATGTTACTTTGATGTAATGTGGCTGATATTTCTTTGGATACTGCACTTGTGGAAATTGTAAATGATCTAAGTGCATGGTATAACAAAATGGATGCTCCCATGTGCTTGAAAAATTAGCCAGAATTAATCAAAAGTACACCAACTTTAGCAGATATTAAACTAGGGAAAACGAATTTTGCTGAAGTAGGCAATAGCAGCTTCTGAAAGTGCAATGAACAAATTACAAAATATCAGAAAAGTAAAAAAAGTTATCGTACCATTTTTCTACAATTTACCTCTGAAGTCCAGGGATTGAAAATGACCATGCGGAGCTAGCAGTTTGTTTACATGAGCACATCTTATGTTAGCCCAAGCTGTATACTCTAGAACCCAAAGTACACCCATCAATCATACATCAAAATAAAGGGAATTGAAAGTTCTTCTCCCAACACCTAAGATATACAAAGTCTTTATTATATTGCCAGTATAACCAGTGAAGAAATCCCAGAAAATTATTTTTCTTTAAAATTCTAACCCTATGCAAAGTACGAAACTGTAGAGCGCCACCTTAAAGAACCACTGAAGATGTGTTTTCAACTTATTGAAAAACTTGTCATATTCTGCAGTCAATTTCAAACACATTGATATATCATACATGGTATTTACTTCCAAAATTACAAACACATAGTTAATTTACTATACCCCTCTGAAGTAACTTAAATGTAGCTTCATGACGTCAAAACTGTATTTTAACGTCACTGGGAAATGCTATTATTTTGACATTAAAGAAAGACATTCAAGAATAAATGCATATGAAGTATTTGTTTTATTTTTCAATCCAAACATCAAATAATGTATTTAGATCATTTCTAAAGTTGCAAACTATACTTGGGTCATGTATACATGTAAATCAAGTGAGAAAAGTGAGAAAAATTCCATAAAGTTTGAGGTAATAGTGCAAAAATTGTCCAGCATTGGATTAAGAAAAAAAGTCCTTGATGCTATAAATTCATAACAGTAGACATAAATATATATTTTGTTTGTAAATAATTTCTTTTTTCCCCGGCACTAGTAATCTAATTTGAATCTGCACTAATGCTTGTATGTCAAAGAATTGAAATGAAAAGTCATGGGGAATTAACTCCTGGTGAGACCATTCCATGGACCAGGAATGTGATTGATGATTACATACATAATTGATTACAATGAAAATCAAATATGTTGACTGCTTTATATGGTAAAATTAATTATAAAACCAAAACATGCAGACATGTATGCCAAAAAAGGGGGTAGGTGTGTTTCCCCAAAATTTCAAGCCCCAGCCTGATTATGATGTTACATACTGTCTAAGATACATCACAACCAGGAACAACTGGTAACCATGATGTCACTAATACTACATCAACCCACATTAGCCACTATCTAAGAAAACATGGCTAAAGGAAGAGCTAAGAAAATAGCTATTTGTCCACAAGAGTTCATACAACACAGTCAACCATAGGACTATGGATTACGAGTATCCAAGAGTGACCAACCTATTCAGGTTGCAATCTGGTTCTACATCTCCACAAATAAAGCGCCCAAGAATTGATGTATATGAAGAATCACTATCTTCCTGTGGCCCAAATAAAGTGCACCCAAGCTTTGCCCTGAATTGGAGAAAGAAAGAAATGAAGAAAACTTAATTGTTGGGTCATATGTTGCAGCGTGTTGTCAACATCAATGGAAATGTAATTATGAACATACCAAAACTAACTAGGATATTGGGAACATTGTGCATAATGTATGACTGAGCTGGGAATTGCAAGCGATATAATCCACCGATGTATAAAAGCAAAACTCAAGGACTGTGTGCCTTTTTAACAGTTAAATGTACAAACTGAAATCTGCAGGAAGCAGAACAGGCTGCCTGTACAGAAAAGTGCCAAGGACATAGAAAGTGAGGCCCAGGCACAGGAAATTTAAATGCGATGTTGGCACTTTCTTGCTACAAGGCCAAAGTTGGAGTGACTGACTTGCCCATTTAGCATCCTATTACTCAAAATTTCTGCCATATGGGAAGCATTTAAATCTTTCTTATATTAAAAAGCTTGAATATTTACTAAGAAATTTTGTCTTAGATGTCAAGCTAAGTAAAATTTCACACTTTCTAAACACAAATAAGTGCGAGAGCTTGCACAATATCATTTTTACCTATGCACCTAAAATATCAGTATGGAGCAGACATTTTGATGCATTATGTCATTCATTGCCTCATAGCTCTGAGTATGGTACAGGAAACTTTACACTCCCACTGACCAAGTCTCATGGAATTGTTCTACTCAGTCTGATCCAGTATTTCAGCTCATAGCAGAATGAGATCATAGAACAGTAAAAGATAGGGAGAGGAAATCAAGTCTTCAGTACAAGTACATATGCTACATCAAACGCAAACAAAAAAGCAACAGAAAACTTGTACAAAATTCAATGTTTG
Source organism: Unio delphinus (assembly GCA_029339505.1). Taxonomy (NCBI): domain Eukaryota; kingdom Metazoa; phylum Mollusca; class Bivalvia; order Unionida; family Unionidae; genus Unio; species Unio delphinus. The sequence goes on along the minus strand of JAQISU010000028.1, from coordinate 11,281,867 downwards.
CAAATTCAATAAATAATTTTGTACCCAATGAACATCCATACACTTTAAATCCTTTAAATGAATGCATGTAACAATTATTAAATGTACCTGACTATCACAGTATACACCACTCCCCCTAGCCCATATTGCCTTGGCATATACCATAGGCTTTACATGATTTTTCTAGCCAAATTTTCTCTTTTTTGGTTCAAGTGATAAATGATTATGTTTTTGTATGGCATCTATGTGATACGTCACACTGATATGGTAGTGAATTTACCATAGTTTCAACATAGAACCTTAGTCGGTGAGCCAAAGCAATCTTTCTTTTCCCACGAAAGGTTACATAAATTATTCCATAACCATGTTGTTCATGTGAGCCTGTCCAAATGTGACACTTGCTGCAGACTTGTGTATGTTGAGTTAAAGCTCTTTTATATGTCATTATATCTTGAACTGTTAATTTAGTTTGAAATATTTCTGACTTAGCTTAATAAACCATGACCATATGATACTATAGAATTTTGTTTATATGTCAATACAAAATTATTTAATACCAAGAAAATAAATTTTGTTAATAGTTTAATTTGACAATGAAAAAACAGGGAAAAACATCCAAATTATCACCAGTTCAAAGAAGAACTGATGGCATCTTCCTTGAGAAATGTGAAATTAATGAAACATTTTTAAAAACAATGACACACAGAGGTTTCTAATTGCCACTAGTCTATGTCGTATTGTGTACAATAGCAAGGGACATAACTCTTCTCAAGCCCACCTGCAGCCGCTTAATTAAAGCAGAATTTGGAATGTAAAGACATTTAAGTTCTAAACTGCAGTGAATTTAAACTAAATGAGCCAATATTAATACAAACAGCAATAAATATAACTCCATGGGTATACACCCGAATGCTCTTTATGGGGGCGCTCACCAGTTAATATGTACTTTTCAGATAGTGACGTATGTGAGGTGAAGTTGTTTGCATTTGTAACATGCACAATGGAGATAATGTTGGCATATCTCAATGTTACTTTGATGTAATGTGGCTGATATTTCTTTGGATACTGCACTTGTGGAAATTGTAAATGATCTAAGTGCATGGTATAACAAAATGGATGCTCCCATGTGCTTGAAAAATTAGCCAGAATTAATCAAAAGTACACCAACTTTAGCAGATATTAAACTAGGGAAAACGAATTTTGCTGAAGTTGGCAATAGCAGCTTCTGAAAGTGCAATGAGCAAATTACAAAATATCAGAAAAGTAAAAAAAGTTATCGTACCATTTTTCTACAATTTACCTCTGAAGTCCAGGGAGTGAAAATGACCATGCGGAGCTAGCAGTTTGTTTACATGAGCACATCTTATGTTAGCCCAAGCTGTATACTCTAGAACCTAAAGTACACCCATCAATCATACATCAAAAAAAAGGGAATTGAAAGTTCTTCTCCCAACACCTAAGATATACAAAGTCTTTATTATATTGCTAGTATAACCAGTGAAGGAATCCCAGAAAATTATTTTTCTTTAAAATTCTAACCCTATGCAAAGTACGAAACTGTAGAGCGCCACCTTATCCAAACAAAACCTAAAGTTACAGCACATTGACTTGTTGACATCTACGTTGTTTGGGTCCACTATATGACATGGTGACACAGACACGCACCTTGCCAATTATCTGTGTCAGTTTAGTACAAACGTGTGACTAAGGAAGTCAGTTTATTCCTGTAATCTAAATTAAATACCAATGGAAGAAGAACCAATTCAATAAAGACTGTCGTCAGTAATGTATGGAAATATTAATAAAAGAAATCGATCAATTGAAAAATAACTTTAAAATTCATGTCCAAGTATATAAAACGAATGTCTCATACGAATCCTCTAAAACCAAACAGAACACGATTTTGCGAAACCTAGTGAAATATTTATAAGTTTCTGCAGAAAACAAACTGTAAGTTACACTCTTGGTGGCAGAAGAGAAGGTATATGTGTCCGTGAAAACGAGGCATGCATACCATATGAAAACAAACTGAGTCACATTATATTGCATTAAATCTAGCAGCAGAGGAGGTGAATAGACCAAGTTTTCAAGCAAAAATAAGGCTTCTACGGAAACCGAAAATATCTAACAAAATGCAGAGGAGGTGAACAGACCAACTTTTACAGGCGTCGATTTAGCAAACTGAGGCTTTCTCGAAAATGCTTAATATAAGCCTCCATTCATCAAAATAAAATTAAAAAAAAAAACGACGCCATTTTTGTTGTCACCATCCCCTTTGCTGCTACGATGCTTGGAAAATTCGTGGAGTTTTGGGGTAAAAAAAAAGACGCCATTTAGTTGACGTTCACCTCCTCGGCTGCTAATGCGCTAACTAAATATTTGATCAAGTCCGATACGATATCTTGTCCGAGGGTCTGATAAATTTATCGTCACAAATCCGTGTGGGATTGTCTGAGCGTGGCTAAAGAAATTTCTAAATCGATTATGATCCATATCACCACCGCACCAAGTTTGCCAAATATTTCTAAGAGTATGAGTATCAACTCCGTTAAATACACACAGCATATTGCAGTTATCTCTGATCACTTTTGGTATTTGAGTGTAACGTTGAGTGATATATATCACATCGGTGTTTTTATGTCTGCCTCTGGAAAATATTCTAGCAGGATTCTTTTGATTATCTAACATGATATCATCATATACGACTAAATTGTTAATACTTCCATCAATATCATCAATACTAGGTGCCTCTTCGATATCGGTTATAAACTCAATAACACCATCGCCGTTAATTTCTTGCGCGGCATCATTAAAATCCTTTAATACTTCATAACATCGTTGATCGTCTACACTCGGAGCAATCATGTACAATTTATCCCACTTCATCCATCTCGTTATCAAATTAAGTAGCAATTGTGTTTTACCACTTCCAGATGGTCCGATGATAATCGCGCGAATAGAATTTGGTAACATTGCATGGTGTCTAATAGGTTCCCGTCGTCGAGTAGCTGAATAATCAATTACATTCATAACTGTTATATATAAATTATGGATCTATATTGTGTGAAGTGTAGGGCGCGTACTGGCACAAATGACTTGACGACGATTACAACGAAAAATAATCGATCAGCGCTTTCTGGTAAATGCGTACAATGTAGTACGAAAAAATTTAGATTTACTTCCACGAAACCTTTAAAAAAAAACGAGGAGGTGATATTGCAGCCAAATTGACAAAACTCCCAGGAACACCGTGGGCAAAGTATCCAGGAGAAAAGCACCTTCCAGGATATAGCTACTGTGGACCGGGAACACGATTAGATATCAGACTTGATGATCAAAATCAGCCCCGACCCGGCGAATATCCAATAAACGCTATTGATAAGGCGTGTCATGTTCATGATGTCGCTTATAAAAGCAGCAATCTTCAACACAGACATCTCGCAGATGTAAAATTAATTCATGCGTTAAATGCTATTCCTGATAAATCCTTCAAAGAAAAGTTGGCTTCTTGGTTGGTAAAATCTGCTATGAAGGGTAAATTGATGTTAGGTGCTGGTAATTGAAAATGCTAGCATTTTAATATGGAATCTATTTATTATTCTCCGAGAGGATACTGGAGAGGTTACGCAGCAATCAATAAACTAGCTAGTGCATCAAAGGTGAAAAAAACTACAGCGGCAAACTGGTTATCTAAACAGGCAATATGGCAAATTTATCTACCAGCGCCTAAACAAATTAACTATTCGCATTTTGATGTTACAACACCTAATGAAGTTCATCAAGCTGATATACTATTTCTGCCGCATGACAACGGTTACAAATACGCGTTAACGTTAGTTGATATTGCAAGTCGATACAAAGAAGCAGAACCGTTAAAAACAAAATCATCTACTGAAGTAGCTTCTGCATTTGAAAAAATTTATCGACGAGGTCCTCTGCGCTGGCCAAATCTGTTACAAGTTGATCCTGGCAAGGAATTTCAAGGTGTTGTTACATCTACGATGAAACATCATAATGTCGCCATCAGACGAGGACACACTGCGCTACATCGCGATCAGGCAATTGTTGAACGGTTTAATAAAACCCTTGCTGAGCGGTTATTCGGATATCAATACGCAAAAGAATTCATACAGGATAAACGATCCCGTGAATGGGTCAAGAGATTACCAGCTGTGATTACCGCAATCAATAATGAGATTACTAGAACAATTAATATGAAACCTGTCAACGCTATTAAGAAGGCGTCTATCAAAATGGAAATCCAAGGAATTTCACAAAAAGATTTCAAAGAACCAATTCTTGGTAGTAATGTCATTGTAAGGTACTTATACGAACCAGGAGAGCTTGAGGGTGGTAAAAAAAGAGCTACTGATCCTATTTGGAGTGTCACTACGCATAATATATCCGGTATAACACGATCAACTGGTAGACCTCCAATCTATAGACTGGATTCAACTGCTCCTCAGCGAGGATTTACACGCGAACAATTACAAGTGATTCCCGAGGATACTCAATTGCCACCGCGTGGTCTTAATTAGCACCCAGGGTGCTGTCACCCCGGCGTCTGTTGCACTCAAGACAAGTCAACCTCACATTGTTTCTGACATGACCGAGATTGTTATCTTTTCTATCCACGGTGAATTGGCGAGGATCTTTATCCGACCAATTCCAACTCATTATACAATTGCAACTCGCGCAGTGATTGTTCTGTTGTTGCTTTAGTGTCTTAATTAATTCAGCATCAATGTCAAATTCTCGTTTATTTTTTTTATCCTGTTGTTTATAACCAGAGAGTTTTTTTCTGATTATATTATCATCGGTGTGTATATTACTTATTGTATTGTCATTATCATTAACCACAATTCTTCGAAGTTGGTTTATTCGCCGTACTCTGGATACTGCGAGATAAACTAAATTTGACCACTCAATATGATTATCTACTATCCAAAGAGTTGTATCGGATATAGTCAATCCCTGTGAAGAGTGTATTGTTGCTGCATAACCTAGCGTCCACGGGGATTTATCAGCACCTAATGCATCTTTAACGACGCTGATATCAACCAGCACAATATCATTTAATACTAAATTCTGTTTTTGTTGTTGTCCAGGAATGTCAACGTCGATATTCTGCTTTCGTGTATCCTTAGGTCTATAACAGAGTGGTACTGGAAGTGTTGCAAATTTTTCTTTATGTAGCGCAAACAACTTCATCTGAAGTGCGTCTCTGACTATTTTTCTACTCGCGATTATTAAATCATTTGGCTTCCACATTTCCCAAAAATCATTCATGGGAGTTTCTGAAATTATTTCACGCGCTATTTCACATTGGATTTTATCCGGTTGTAATCTAATTAGCGCTTTGAATTCTCGTAATTGTTCATCAAGTGATCTATGGTCGGTATTAATCTCTTCATAATAATCTACAAATCCTTTTAACCATTCATGTGGAGATCCACCAACAAATGGCTGCGGTTGGCCGTGATCCCCGCACATGACGACTTTTGTATTTTTCAATAACAACCATTCAAGAAATATCTGTAATACTGTTAACGATACCGTGCATATTTCATCCCAGATTATTATTTCAGGAATGAATTTATCTCCCATTCGATCAGGAGTCCATGTATCGCCTTTCCATCGAAAGAAGCTGTGATAAGTACAGGCTTTTACCCCCCGCGCTATCATCTCTCTGGCGAGTCTGTGAGTTGGTGTTAACACAATCATGTTAGAAACACTTGTGTTTCTATTACGAAATAATTCGATTGCACGAGTTGTCTTTCCTGATCCACCACAGCCGTTTAAATAAACTGTCTTGTATCTACAAATCGGATCGGATACGGGCGGTGCAGTAGAAAATTCTGATTGAATCTCTGAGATATTATGGTTACTTTTCAAGTATTTATCATCCATAGCAACGTCTGCGGATTTACAATACTCATGTAGTGTTTCTTTTTTAAACCTCCAATTTCCCCACGCTTCCTTAGGATCTGTGAATTTAGCTACATCTGATTTGTATTTCTCATGGATATACATCGAATCAGTAGCTACTCTAACCGCGGTATTAGGAAATCTATTTATCATCGAGAATAGATTAATACAAGAATAGGCTAGCATAGAACTTCTCAATTGTGTGTATTGACAACTTTTTCCATCACAGTAGGTAACAACCGTACCTAGTTTCTTACCATTTCGAAGGACATCATCTACCCAAACATTATTAGTTCCGCTCGCAGATTTGTAAGCTTCCTCATCTAATTCCCCTGATAGAAAAGCGTTCTTACGGGTTACAAATTTCCCTTTTTTTATTAAATCAGATATTATGAAATTGTATTCTTCATCGTCTATGATTAATCTAGAAGAGTATTTTGCATTATCAAATCTTCCACCTTGAGTGAATTTACCGATTATTTTTCGTCCGAGATCTTTAGCCTCTCTATTACTACCTTCGAATAATTTCTTAGACCAATCTATGATTTGTTCCTCGCTGAAATTCTTCGAATTTCCATCTAGAAATTGTTTTCGTTGTTCGTTAATTATTTTTTCTAGATCGGGTTTTGGTAACCAAACATCTTTCTGAGCGTTATAACAAATAATCGCTTCACTGACAATTAATGATGTTAACATACCACAATCGATCATATATCGCAATAGCACAATTGGCATCCACGCTTTTTCATACATATGTCTACCAAGCCAAAGATAACTACACGGATGTAACCCTGTAGCTAATTCGAATGATATCACACGAGCGAACCCGGTTAAATCAAAATCAGGCAATGGACCATTAATCGCAACACGAGTCATTTCATGTGTGGGGTGTCCAAATCGTTTGAAGTACTCAGAGCATTCTCCATACCCGAGAAAACTTCCAGGATAACACGCGGATATATCAATTGAAATCATACCATCACGTGAGTATTTCGTATTCCACAATCCTCCATGACCAAATTCGACGCAACTCAACTTCACGTCATTGAGAAAATCACTTCGTGTTGGACGCCATGAATTCTTTTCTCGTGCGAAGTGAGCTACCACTGATGGAATAGTAAAACTATCCGTAAGTAGTTTTTCTGTAGAAATGCTAGTGTTTCCTTCTAAATACTCATTAGCGATTTTTCTCATTCTAGTATCTAATTCTTCAGTTCGATATAATTCACCATTTGGTTTTACAAACTGATCAAATCCTATTTCCGGATCCTCATTACTCCTGAGTAACCATACTGACACAGGGTCGTCTTTGGTTAACGCGTGAATAGCATCAAATAATTTCTCTTCATAGAAATCATCCCTAGAAAATTCTTTAGGGATATATCGAACAGTTCTTTCTCGTGGAAATATATTTACCGCTGGTGTCCACGCGTGTTTGTTATGATCAATAATTTCAATTGGAGCTCCTCGCGATTGATATTTCGGTTCGTATAATACTTCTCCGGTTATTGTCGCTACCGATATTGGAAATTTTAATAATGCTTCTAATTTAGCTATATCGGAAATCGTTGCCCCGCGTTGATTCACTGTTAGTTCCCATTCGGTTATTTTTTTTCTTCGTAGATCAGTTAATTTGTTTCCCCGGGATGCATTTTTGAAGTGTTCTATTAACCGTGTTGCTACACAATTAAGTGGCAAAGCCACTGATGATGAAAACATCGGAGCTAGTTTTGTAATATTAGGATTATTATTTATTGGATATAACCCATACACAACTGCTGTTACAGGGTAAGATTTCTCATAGTATGGTTTGTCAATCCCAGTTAGAATTCCTGGTTTGGAATCTCTACTCACAATAACAGTTTTTTTATCCTTAAGGATTGGGTCAAATTTATCTCTGATAATCCATTCACCTTCCTCTTCGATAATAAATTTTATTCTAAAAAAATACCTCCGTAGAAATCCTTTGGATTTCTTGCCAAGGTGTGAAAGTATCACAGCTGCTCTTATATCATTCATAGTAGCATCAATTACGGGTATATTGACATCTTCATCAATAATTCGAAATGTCGACCACGTATGAGATGCTCCATCACGCTTAAACTCATTAAAACAGTCGCTGATTTTACTCAATAGTGGTTTATCATCTACTAGACTTTTAGGTATATCAGAGATTCTATCGAGATTAAATCTAACATTTTTCCAAGGCTTAATTTTCGATAATCTTTTGAACTCCTTCATATTATAATTAAAACAAGTATTTAAATAAGAAAATTTTTATATAATGAATCATTGCAAATGGCTTATGATTGGATCAAAGACTCCGTGTAACAAATCATGTAGAAATGAATTCTGTGGGTATCATATGCAGAGTGTAAGAAACGGTTCGGAGGGACCTCTACCATGCTTGCATTGTGGGGTAGGTGTAAGAGGCAAGTCGCAGCTATGCATTAATTGCGGGGGTAAGCGTTATAGAGAGTTAAAACGTTATTATGACAAGCGAAGAATCAAAAATCCTAACGACGTCAATAGCAAAATCATAAAAACTACGGATGACTATATAAAAAGATTTGTTAATGTTATAATTCAGCCAATTAACGAATTAGACAAATAGATATATTATATATACAAATGAGCCAAGAATTTCAAAGACATCCTGTTATTAAAAATTACGAAGCTTCTCGTGATGGTGTTGTTAGACACAGTAAAAATAAGAAATCTGTTGGGCGGGATAATGGTATGGGTTATTTGATATTTAATGCTGGAGGGAAAATGTATCTCAATCACCGTTTCGTTTATGAAGTGCATAATGGATTAATCAAGGATGGTTTTGTTATTGATCATATTGATTCCGATACTAAGAATAACAAATTGAACAACCTTCAAGCTATTTCTCAATGTGAAAACACAAAACGAGGAAGAACTGGGAAATACCCGAAAATTGCTAGACCTGTAAGATCGTTTAATACTGACACGGAGATGGTATTTCAATCAATGACAGAAGCTGGTAGGTATTTCGATATTTTCCCCCCCTCGGTACAAAAAGTAGCAGAAGGAATTTATAAGACCGCTTTTTCAAAGCGTTTTAAAAACAAAATTCAGTTTTCTTACGTAGGGAGATAACTCCGTTAGGTATAACGCGTGTGAAATCCGTAGGATTTCCACCAATGACAGAGTTACGGATCTTAAACACGGAAACGCTAGTGTTGGAAAATCTTCGATTTTTCATTGGCTGTTATAATTAAATAAATCTGAACAAAACACAATCAATTTTGTCTTTTTTCAAGTATTAACAGAACTGTTTTATAAACACGTCGTATTTAAACATTTTTTTTAATGTCTGTTTCAAGTATTATATGTGTTTTCAACGTTGTCAGTGATCGCTAATAAACAAACAAATAATTACAATCACTACACCTATTTTATATCACCTCGTCGTAATGAGTGTATATATACAAATTCGTTCTTATTATAATTGGGCATTTAGCCGAAATTCAAGTGTAAACAAAACCACACCGTCACACGTGGTATGAACGTTATTATTGACATTCAAAACCAAAGTTTCGATTTTGCGGTTTTGTTTACACTTGAATGTAGAATAGCCCGCGTCATCCATTGTCATTGAAATCACCTATAATCTATTGTTGTACCGTCGTCATTGTCATTGAAATCAATTCATTGTATATACCATTGTCATTGTTCACCTATAATCTATTGTTGTACCGTCGTCATTGTCATTGAAATCAATTCATTCATTGTTCACCTATAATCTATTGTTGTACCGTCGTCATTGTCATTGAAATCAATTCATTCATTGTTCACCTATAATCTATTGTTATATGTTTGTCGGTTGTAACCGTTGAGCGCTGCTTGATGTATAAAACACCAAGGGGGTTCAAACGGTGAATTGTGCCGTCGTCATTCATTATATATAATCATAATCACCTATAATCGCATTAAGCTTCTGGGTATACTAAGATGATCAACACCTTAGTGTATCCAGAATTCATTTTAAAATACTTTGTATTTGAAATACTTTGCATTTTTAATTCTAAAGAATTTTCATACTTTGTATTTGAAATACTTTGCATTTAAACAAATATATTTTTATATATATATGAATCTTGAAAATCTCAAATTGATTATTATTGAAATCAACAAGTTGAAGGATGAAAATGTAAAATTATGTTCAGGTTTGGATTGTGATCAAATTATGACCAATTTCGAGGATATACAATTTGCAGAACAGACAGGAAAATATGTCCTATCTAAGAAATATTTTTTAATTAAGAATATCCAAAAGCTTATACGTGAGAGCTTAGTCAATACTGAAGATGTTAATGTCTTCGTACCATTATGTAGCATCGTTGAACGTGTACGTAAGCAATTAGGATTAGAATATGAACAAAAGAGACTTATTAATTGTAAAGTGAGACAATTAAAAATGTTAATGGAAAACTCTGAAGGTGATGAGCCCACGCGTAGAGAGCCTCCTTTGTTTGTATAACCAGTACGGTATGAGGAAGTAAAATTATGTGTGTAACAACAAGGAAGTATTAAAATGATTTACATTTTTTAGTTAGTGATTTCTTTCGAAATGATTTGGATTTGAAAATCCAAAGGATTTTTATTTGACAATTAGTAATACTCTTTCAATAATGGTAGGAGAATCATTAACAACGAGATTAGCTAGAGAAAGACTTGAAGCTCTTAAGAAAATATTACCCCTTCGTGATAGAATCCGTGAAAAACTTCAACAACGGCAATTATTTCAGACTGACTTCACAGAGGATACAGAACAACTCTTCAAACCTATTGTTAGTGCAACTGAGGGTGTGAAAACAGCAACTGAACGGGCGATATATGGAGATGTCCCCCAAGAAGGAAAACGAATAGAGAGGCCTCTTCTTGGTGAACTTGAAAAAATAGCAATCGAAACTGGACAAACAAAACAGGCTGTACAAAAACTTTCAGGTGATATGGCAACTCAGATGGAAATACAACGACAAAGCGGTATTGATGTCGGTGATGAATTGCCACTTGAATCAAAAAGAACAGTAGAGGGTTTACGGGAGAGATTTAACGAGGCGGGGATAGCAGAAATTGATAACACTAAACCAGATAAAATTCCTGCGTTTGTTGTTACGAGTTATGAAAACAGAAAAAAACTGTTGAAAAAAGAGCAATATAAGTATATTAAGGATTTACAACATTACGCTGATGTGATTTACAAAATAAAAACTGGGAAAAGTCAAATTAAAACAGATAGTGCATCATACATTAAATATATGGAAATAGTGGGTAGTGTATACAATCAATATGAAGAACTAAAACAACAACAAAAACCACAAAAATTACAGCAGCGGAAACATCCCTCGAAGAAAATATCCTTCTCACCTAAAAAATCAAAACCCGGTTCAAAAATAGATGATGATGATGATCTTTTAAAAATCCTTCTAGATGAGAGATCTTCTACACAAGGTGCAACTGGTATCACTGAAAAAAAAGGCAGTGGTTTAGTTGAAAACTCTAGCGTTGGAAACTCTTCGAGTGGAAATACAAGTATTTCTTGCCCTGGCAATATTCTCGGCGATATAGCACGATTAGAAGTACTTGTAGGAGGAAAACGAGCCGGGAATAACTCACCAGAAATAATCAATGAAGCAGCTGATATCTGTAGGAGATTATTTCAAGGTGGTATCATGAATATTGCAACATATAGAGATTTTATTGAGGAGTTAGCCGAAAATTCTTCGAATTTCTACGGTTATCACAGTGACTAATGTCACCACGATTAGATAATTGGAAATGCTTTAGTATTTTTATATAGAGAATGATCATACACTACAACCATGATAAACCAACTAACGTCTACGTGGTAAACTCACGATTACCAAAATACCGAGTATACTATGGAGATGGTCTCGGTAATACTATAATGGGATTATTTTCAAGAATGGCTCCAAAAGTGGCTCCATTTGCAAAACAGGCAGCAATGAAAGCAATTGATGTTATCCGAGATAAGGGTATTAACACTGTTGGTGATCTTGCTAGTAAGGCATTTTCAGCCGCTCGGGATAAACTAACAGCGCTAGTGAAATCACGAAGTGATTTTCGACGAAATTCTTCAAAACCTGGAAATGCTAGCATTAGAAACACTAGTGTTTCTGGAATGACTTCACTACCATCTACTGCAGTAATGCCTACACAGGTTAGTAAAATAATAAATAACGCCGTGGATAAAAAACTACAGTCGTTAATGACTAACGCCCAGGATAATATAACAGCAAATATGATAGCCGGAAGTGGGCTTCCGGGAAGTGGGCTTTCGGGAAGTGGTTTTAAGAAGATTCGCCGGAAACGTTAGAAATATTTATTTGAACAGGATTTCCAATTATGATAGTTATTGTAGAAACACTAGTGTTTCTAATGCTAGCATTAGAAATATTTGTGTCAGAATCACTTGTGATTCTATTTATTTGAATAGGATGCTCAGTTGTTATGGTTATTGTAGAAACACTAGCATTAGAAATATTTGTGTCAGAATCACTTGTGATTCTACTTACGTTATCTTCATTATCAGATATTTTCATCATCATTATTAAAATACACCCAACTAAATATTTATTTTTATATTATAAAATATTTATTTTTTGCTAATTTTGTTAGATTTTTTACTTTTTTTACTCATTTTTCTAGTGTTTTTACTCATTTTTCTAGTGTTTTTATGCAATCCGTCGACAAAATTTCATGAAAATCGAGGATGAAAACCCCAGGAATTCATTTAGAGAAAATCGATTTTGATCAGATTTTTTATCATGTGAGGCTAAAATATATTGTTGTCATCGAATTTTCGATGTTTTTTTTATTGATTTTGTATTGTTTTTTGGCTAATCCGTCGACATAATTTCATGAAAATCGATTTTCTCTAAATGAATTCCTGGGGTTTTCAAGTCAAAATTCCTTCAGAATTCTTTCAGAATTTTTGATTTAGACCATCGGATATATAATAAAAATGTTCAAACAGAACCCTGATGTTGCATTTGACATGGAAGCCCCAGTGCTTAAAGATACTTCTGTACGTGATTATCAATTTTTTGCTTATCACGCAGTACAACCTGATCTTCGTGGAAGAATTGAACTTCAGGTTCATGATACCAGTAAATACTTTTTACCCGCTGAAGCTTTTATTGAAGTCGAAGGTGAACTCGTACAAAATATTCCACTTAATACAGTATATGGGCCTAATTTACAAGTTGGTTTTGTTAATAATGGTATTATGGCATTATTTGAAAGCGCAAGATATCTCATTGATGGAAAAGAAATCGAATCTATTGAACGTGAAGTTGATGTAGCAACAACAATATTAGGGCTAGCAAGATACTCTGATGACTATACTAGATCAGCGGGTCCATCTATGATGTTCACGAAGGATATTACTGATAATCCTGATGGTACTCCATATATAAGAAGAATACCACAAAATCGTGTTGCTGCTGGTGTTGCTGGTGCTGGCAACTTTGCTGTTAATCCTGCTGCTGTTGTTGCAAGCGGTCAGATTGAAGATTTAGTTGTAGATGGTAATCCTAATTACAATTTAGGATTTGCAACACGAGTAGCAACGTTACAAGGAGATCGTCGACATTTTTCATGTGCGATTCCGCTCCATCACATATTTGGATTTTGTAGAAACGTCAGAAAAGTTATTTATGGAGTAAAGCATACTGTAGCACTAGTGAGAAAGGGTAATGATAATAATGCAATCTGGAGCGCTGTTGGCGTTGCCGATGGTAAAGTAATTTTATCAAAACTAACATTATGGATGCCAGTGTTGACTCCATCATTGTCAGTAGAACCGCGGTTGCTATCATTTATGGATCAAGGGGGAAAGAGATTATTAAGCTGGTTGACAACGTCCACAGATACCATGGATTCTAATATTGATGGTACATTTACATGGCATTTGGCAGCACGACAGGGTGTTTCAGCTCCACGGCATATTTTTATTGCTCTACAGGATATTACGAGATTAAACAATCAAGAAAGAAGTCATATGATATTTGATCAACTTGAGTGTAGTGAAGTCTCGCTGAAAATAAACGGACAACAAGAACCAGCAGAGGATATACAACTTAACTATGAAAATAACCACATTGCACGAGTTTATCATCGATTGCTATCATTTATGGGACGTGATCAAAATGTAGATACTGGTCTACAAATATCACAATTGGATTTTAAAGGTCTGTATCCGATTTATTACTTTTCTCTAGAACATCTTGACTTGATGAAACAATCCGTAGTTGATATACATTTTCGGGCTCGTGTACATCCTGGTGTTCACCCTGATCCTCCTCCTCCTGGGGCTACTGCTGATGCTGTTGTTAATTACAGAGCAGTTGCTGTTATTCTTAGTGATAAATCAATGATACTCGAAGGTGTTGGTGGACGAATGAGACTAGTAGATGCACCAGTTGAAAATCTGTAAGATTTTCTTAATCCAAAATTCTTTAAAAATGACTCGCGATTTAGAATCAATCTATTTTGTATAATGTCGTATAGTAATATCAATGTTACGTTGACACCTGGTCAACTAAAAAAATTACAATCCAAATCAGCTAAGCAATGTGGAACCACAATAACGCTGAAACCTAATCAAATGAATGGCGGAGGGAATAAACTATCGCTGACGAAAACTCAAACTAATCATTTTAATAAAGCGCTGAAAGAAAAAAAAGGAGTTCAGGTTACTCTTTCTACGAGCGCGATTAAAAACATGGAAAAGACTGGTGGTATATTCCCGTTGTTAGGGTTGATTCCAGGGTTGATTGCCGCAGCAGCCCCAGCGGTAGCGAAGGCAGCAGCATTAGGAGCTATTGGTACCGCAGCAGGAATGGCATTGAAAAAGGCAACTGGAAAAGGGTATAAAAAAAAAGGAAAGGGTCTAAGACTACCAGGAACCCCGAGTTCATGGTACAGCGGAAAGGGTCTTCGAATTCCAGGAACGATATAGTTCCTATGTCCAATTTTGATTTAATTGATACCGCTAAAAAATTAAAAATAAAAAATTTCAGAGGGGTTTTTATGAGAGATCAGTTACCGGCACAACCAAATGATGTTGAAACCGGTATTATTAATTTAGATAACAGCTCCGGACCTGGAACTCACTGGGTTTGTTACGCAATTGATCCACGTGGGATTATTTATTTTGACTCATATGGATTAGCGCCGCCGAAAGAATTTATGCGTTATATAAAAGATTTTCCAATGAAGACTTGGTATTCTACGTTACCAACACAAACAATGCTTGATCCACCAATATGTGGTAATGAAGTATTAAACGTACTTGATGCTATATCCAAAAGATTTTCGAAACCACCTCATATAGTAGTAAATGAGTATACTAGTGGCAAATCTCTTTAAAAAATTCTGAAAGAATTTTAGATTAAAAATCTTTAGATTGAAAATCCATCGGATTTAGACGATGAAAATATTTCTATAATAATGATTGATATTTGGGGACGACCTTTATCATCGCTGAAGAAACCTGATAGTGGAGTTGAAACCGTTGATAACAAGGATATTAAAAAACTAATCGAAGATGAAATATCCGAAATATTAAACCTAGCAAATATTGATCCTGGTGAAATAGTTGTATTTCAAGATCGTCAGGGTAAATTGAAAAGTAGTAATATCTCTCTTAATGATATTTTGGTTAAACAACGAGACGCAGCAGAGGATACTATCGCGTTATTTTCTGATGGGGGTAAACTCAAACCAGGTGTACTTGTTTCAACAATTACGGATAAATTAACAACATACGATAACACGGTGAATTCATTAAAATCGCTTAATGATAAGTATGATGATCATATAGTTGCATTTGATCAGTTTACTGCATTACAAAGAAATATAGTTGACAAAATTGACAAACCCATACTAGAATTTTTTGGAAATCCACCAGTAACCACACCAAAACTCACCACAATAAAAGATTCTATGTTAGAACTAGCAACTCTTCAATCTGAATATGAAAAACACACGAAACTATTTATGACGTTTCGTAAAAACCTCATGGACAAGTTTATTGGGAGCCCATTTGATAAAATTGAAATAACACTTCCCGATATTAAAA
The DNA here is from genome assembly GCA_029339505.1 of Unio delphinus. NCBI lineage: Eukaryota > Metazoa > Mollusca > Bivalvia > Unionida > Unionidae > Unio > Unio delphinus. Next base: position 11,265,825 of record JAQISU010000028.1, on the reverse strand, counting down.
AATCCATCGATGAACTTAAAACATTCAACAACGCAATAAGGGATGATGCAATGAGAATGATAAGCGTTGTTGAAAAAGTAAAAATTCCTCATAATAAATCTATCATCAACGTAGTATACACGATTCAATACGGATCATTTATGTGGACTCCCACAAACAATATTTTAACCGTAACCACAGCAGTCAAGGGTATTTATCGATTAATAATAGTATCACCGACTCAGTTTGAAATATCATCAAGTAGTTCATCTGGAGTCAATAATACAATATCAACGATCATCGACAAGGATACAACTGAACAATTCACGATAAAAAATACAGATAAAAATCTAGTCAAGGTTTCAGTAACGTGGTACGTAGAATTCGTAGTGGATTTAAGTAAACAATTAAATTGATTTAAAAATTCTTTCACGATTCAAAATTACAAAGTAATTTGTAATTGAAAATGCTAGCGCTTTTAAAATAAAATGACTCCATCATCGAATCAGTATCGCTATGATCAAGTCAGAGAATTTCAAACTAAACTCAGTTCTCTCTGTGAAGAATATCAAATAAAAATCAAAAAATACAAACGAAGAATAACCACAGTTGATATCACCGTGTACTCGGTGTCAGGAGTAATCACTGCTGCTGGAATAATACTATCTTCGGTTACAATGATTGCTCCGGTCGTAGTTCCAATCGCTATTTCCGCAGTGGCTACAATTGCTGGTATATTAACTGGGATCACAAAAAAACTATCATCGTGTAGCCAGAGTAAACTACATGATTATTTAATTAAATATCATATTGCATCTGCCGGTTACTCGCAATTATCCTCGTTGATATCATCGTCATTGGATGACACAACAATATCAGATAGCGAATTTTCAACTATGGCTCAATTGTATAAATCAACAATGCTGAAATTAGAGCAGAATAATAATAATAATGTCGTCGCAAGAACTACTTCAACAAATAGTAACAAATACAACACCAGTGAAAACAAGCACGATATCAATAACCTCAACACGTCCCGAATTTAGTGTTAATTTTCCAATTCCTGTTCCCGTGAGCGAGATCGCACTAGCAAAACTACGAGTGTATCATAGCTGGCCTAATATTAGATCGGTAGCATTTGGTGGTCAACAACCGAATAATTCCTTGGTGTTCGCGTGGAAAAATCGTGAAGACGGAACCCCAGACTGGAACGTTGTCTCGTTACCAACTGGGTCATATCAAATCGAACAGATCAATGCTGAATTTCAACGTAGAATAAAATCTCTCACTGGAAAAGAATCAAAAATCGCTATAACGGTTCACGAGCCGACGTTATCATCTGCTATCGAGATTAATTCCCCTGGGTATGTTGTAGATATTTATCAGAGTTCTATAAGATCAGTGTTAGGATGGCCTGAATTACCACCGGATAACTCGCGAGAAAATTCGAAGGATTTTCCACCCGAACCTAAGAAATCCGATTATATCACCAACAAAATAAAACCCGTCAATGAAGTCAAGAGTTATCAGGATTATGCTCCTAATAAATTCTTGAATAAAGAAATTTTTGAATCAATTTATGTTCCTCTCATTAACGGAAATTTCACAGCAATGAATAATGATTTTTCACTACTACTAATATCTATTAAATCCGGCTCTCTCACCAAGGATGAATTTATCAACGTCGTAGAAACGGGTAATAAAATCATCGACGATATGAAAATATTTCACTCGAAAATTATTCAAGAAGTATTAAATGAAGAAATCTTACATGATAAGTTTGCGGATCTATATAAGATTAATAAAACGGAGATTAAAGATTTTAAAATCCCTGGATATAATCCGGATAAACTAAAGAAACAACTTGACGATGCTATTGATATTGGGTTCAAAAGAATCCACGATAATTGGAAAAAATCGAAGAATCCTACAGAAAATATTCTGAAATTTAATAATGATCCAGAAGGCGGCGGTAGACATATTGCTCCGAATAATGTGAATATTTCAACGGTGATTGCGCTCAATTTAGTATGTGATGTTATCGAAGGAAATTATCAAATAAATCTCGAACAATCAAATCAAGCTCAGCAAGGATATATTTTATATTCATTTGCACCAACGGCTCCTCCAGGATTTCTAATTATTGAAGACCCAACTAATCTAGTCTATATGCGATGTCATAATAATTTGTTAACGAGAATTAATTTCAAACTCACTGACCAATCTAATAATCTGATTGATTTACGAGGTGAGGTTTTACAAATTAGTTTATTTGTGAAATCTTAAGGACTTGATCAAATATTTAGTTAGCGCATTAGCAGCCGAGGAGGTGAACGTCAACTAAATGGCGTCTTTTTTTTTACCCCAAAACTCCACGAATTTTCCAAGCATCGTAGCAGCAAAGGGGATGGTGACAACAAAAATGGCGTCGTTTTTTTTTTTAATTTTATTTTGATGAATGGAGGCTTATATTAAGCATTTTCGAGAAAGCCTCAGTTTGCTAAATCGACGCCTGTAAAAGTTGGTCTGTTCACCTCCTCTGCATTTTGTTAGATATTTTCGGTTTCCGTAGAAGCCTTATTTTTGCTTGAAAACTTGGTCTATTCACCTCCTCTGCTGCTAATCTTGCAAATCTTAAATCGCAATATGAGAGAGAGGCAAATTCGGATTAATTGTTATATACCTGATGCAAATCGTTTAGGTCATATCAAATCCCAATCTAAAGGAGAAAAGCCAAGTCGTAGAAATAATAATTATAATGCAAATTAAACGAAGGTTTCATTTTCGTTTGCTCCAGAAAAAAACATAGAACAATGAAAACTCCTTAAACTTAATCCTTCCATTCATCTTATTTGTGTCAATTAATTATGCTGTAAATTTAGGTTTAATTTATTATGCTCTCTAACATATGCGAGGCATAATATAATGTCATGCACCATATGCCTCAGGAATATTTTGAACTTCAGGATTGGAATTTATAACTATATACAATGCTTAACTCCATTCATTGATGGAGTCCACAAAACTAAGCAACAAGTCTGAGCCTCTAAACTCTACTTTTGCCCTATTACAGGTTAAAACGTAGTTGTGGAAAATACCTGGCTTATTACTTTTAAAGTTTCGAAAACATACTTGTATAAATCACAATTATTATTCATAAACCATATTATATAGACTGAATCCAATCCAATTAATTACAAAATGTTGAAATATAGTTGCAGAAATTTAAATACCAACGCAGATATATATATATATATATATATATATATATATATATATATATATATATATATATATATATATATATATATATATATATATATATATATATATATATATATATATTTATATATAATATGAAACCTGTTATATCAGTTATAAATTGAAATTTAAGAGGAACTTGCCGTATTACGATTTGAATCTAACATAATCATTAAATGTTCTATTAAAATCCAAAATAATTGAAAGTTCCGAATGAAGTTCATGTCCTTGTATGTATCAGTATGACAATAGTCCTGATGCATCACAAAGGTATTGTATGAAACGCATTTGAATAATTCACCATAGCTTCTGTATAATAACATAGTCCAATAGGCACATTGTAATGTCAATGAGCAATCCTAAGAAAGGTCTCCTCTTCAATGACCTAGCCACAACATGAATTACATTAAATGAAGACAGATATCAACACACAAACGTATGTAATAAGAATCAAAAATAGGAATCATAAATATAAATAAAATCAATTGTTCAGTATTATCCTTATATGCAACCATACGGAGTTAAACCATTCTTTTTCTCCTACTCACTACGTGCCATCTAGCAAGTAGTTCCATATCGTAAAAGAACTCACCTGACCAATCTAATGGGAACATACTTGATTCTTTCAGGAACCTACATTATTCACATATCCACTGGCAAACAACCCCAATCAAGTAAACAAGCTTATTATTATTATTATTATTATTATTATTATTATTATTATTATTATTATTATTATTATTAATGATCGTAACACCCCACTCTTAATAACCTGAAATAGAATATATAACTGTCTACAAAATTTGATACGTAACATGTTCGTTACAGATAATAACTACGAATTACAGTCATGGGCAAAAATTGAAAAATATAGATATACATGACAATAGTGTATGAAAGAATAGTGAAAACCTCAATAAAGGCTAAAAATCCGCTTAACAAGCCGGTGTTACTGAGCCATATGTCAACAAATTGATGGGGATTTCCCAAGGCACCGTTCTAGGTCTTTTACTATTTCTTTTTTACATCAATAATGTAGCAGACAACAAGAACTCGCTAGCCAGGCTATATTCCTAACATACACCTTTTAGAACATCGTCTACAAGTACAAAAGATCAGTAGCAATGTTGTTAAGAGAAAACAAAAATATTATTCCATCAGCAAAAGACTAGATTGTTAACGTCGATACCTTGAAAACTTACATTTTATTAATTGCAAACAGACAAACTGATATTTTCCTTTTTGATGTTCTGTTTCGAGTATATAAATTTGATTCCTGTTTAATTTCATAGACACCTAGAATCAATAATATAAATGATAAATGGCCTAAAATATTTGTAGTATTATTCAGAATGCATTTAAATATGTGTCAATGTTGCGCACGATTAATATACGCAATTCATGCATCCAATATTTGAATATGCTTCTGAGGTCTATCGAATACTCGGAAAGATTAGGAAGAAAGTTAAGATGGAAGCTGCACAAATCGTTACAGGTCTGCCAAATTATTGTTCTAAAAGAATATGTACGTTTACTTTATGAGGATATAGGTTGGGAGAATCCTGCTCAGCGAAAAAGAAGCGATTGTGTATAACGCATTCGATTATAAATAGCCAAAGGCTAACTATCTAAGAGACCTTTTTCCACAATTATATGCGAGGCATCCGTATTTTGTCTACGCAACTTAGAAAGTATCTCAGTAATCACTGCAAGACTTTAGATTTTTCAGACCTCATTTTCCCACATTTACGATTGGTCATCCTCTCTCTCTCTCTCTCTCTCTCTCTCTCTCTCTCTCTCTCTCTCTCTCTCTATATATATATATATATATATATATATATATATATATATATATAAGAAATTCTTATAATAATTCTATCTAAAAGAAGAAACAAATAGTTTCTCTATTCCGAATAACGTGCTACGACTGTAATATGCTATTGGCAAACGTTATACGTACATAATAAACTCCGACACGCAGTGTAGTCCCCTTAGTTCTGACTTTTGCTGAGTCAGCTTAGTTAACTCCTTCATCAATGCAAGTAGGTATACTATGAAAACGGTGAACACTTCTTTTTAAGTTGCCCCTTTAATATCCGAAGATCTCGGCTCTTTTGCCCTATCTTTCAACAAATTCCTTGTGTAAATGTATATTTATCATTGCAAATCAAAGCCTAAGTAAAGAAACAAATTCAGTTATATTTCTAAACGTGTATACACATATCAACGGAAACAAATGTTTTTAAAATACTTACATTTGTATTATTGGTAATAAATCTAAAAAAAAAAATGAAATTGGTGACAGTGACAATATCCAGTGCAGTAATGTCTTTTCTCTCTCTTTTATTCTTCCTCCATAATTCTCTCTCATTTTTGTTTGTTTATTTAATGCATTCGCACGCGTTTCTTCTGTTTTCCTGTTAGATTTTATACGTCTTGTAATATATGAAAATTTTTACCATATGTTTCAGAGATTGGTTGTATTTGCACACGTCAAGATTGTGTATGCAAATACCCATCATGCAACCTGCGCCCACCTTGCGCCGCCATATAGATTCTCTAATAAACCTTTGCCATCATCATGTATATTCAAGATAACAGTCGGATTTAGTCGTCGATAAATATATTTAATTCATTGAATTGATGCATGGATTATTCTTGATATTTAAGTGCCCCTATAACACAAAATAAACAATAAAGCTAAAAGTGAAGATGGATGTCCCCTTGAGTATATCGAAAAAAAATGAATAGTGAAGATGAACTGCAAAGATGCATCATCACCACCATCACCACCACCACCACCATCATCATCATCATCATCATCATCAGTCTCTTGACCTAGTGTGGTCGTTGAGGCACTTTGCTGCTGAACATCTGACTAGTTCCCTCCACTTGTCTCACTCATGTGGTAATGCCTTCATCTTCGCAAATCTTTTTATGGTCCATTCTGTGATGTTGTCAGTCTACCTTTTTCTCTGTCTACCTCTCCTTCAGACAACCTGGATGCTGCCTGCAGTACTGTTGTGGATAGACTGTTGGCTCTAGTTGGCTCTACCATTTCAGCTTTTTCACAGTGGTGAGGAGGTCTTCATACTGGCCTACTCTGTGCCTGATGGTGTTACGCACTTTTTCATTTGTGATGTAGTCCATGTAAGAGATGGTTATGTAGCATATCATTTTAAATACCTGGATTATTCTTTGTAATTCTGCAGTCCAGGTCCAGGCCTTACATGAATATAAAAAGATTGAGCTGACTAGTGCTCTCAATAGTCTGATTTTAGTTTTCAGACTGATATTCTTGTCTCTCCAGATGGGTCTTAGTATTGACATAGCTGCCGTTGTTCGTGTTGCTGGTGACAAAAGTTCTGTTCTTGATCCCTCTTCAGTGATTATGGAACCAAAATATTTGAACTGGCTCATTCTTTCCAGTTCCTGTTAACTGACTTTAATCTTAAATGAGATTTGTTTGGCACTATTTGTCATCAAAATTGTCTTCTGGAGCTTATATCATTGTCAAATCTGGAAGATGTTTCATCCAGGTTCTTCACTAAGGTAGTCAAGCTCATCTTCACTGCCTGCCAGCCCATCAATATCGTCTACAAAGCGTAGGTTGGTGATGTTATGCTTTCCAATGCTGACTGTCCCACAGCGGTGTTCCAGGGCTGTGCTCAAGATGCGCTCTAAGTAGATGTTGAAAATCATGGGTGACAGGTGACAGCCTTGACGTACTCCAATTGTTGTCGTGAACCAGTCACCCATAGAACCTTGATCAATTACTGCACTGGTAGCCTGGGCGTACAGCTGCTTGATGGTATTGGTCAACTTTTCCCCCATGTTGTAATTCTTCATTGTGGCCCACAATGCCCCATGCCACACTCTGTCAAAAGTCTTTTTGAAATCTATGAACACATGATAGATGTCTTGTTGATGTTGCGAGTACTTTTCACATAGAACCCTAAAATTGAATTTTTGTTTTGTTGTGTTCCACCTCTTCTTTGTAATGGGGAAATCATCATTTGTGGAGTCTGGAACTTCAAGCACCTCTGGGTCTCCTGTGGACGGATGGCTATAAAGTGTTTTGTACAATACTCATTCCATCTTTCAGCAATTTCACTTGCTTCTGTGAGGCATTTTCCATTCTCGTCTTGAATGGTACTGACTCTTGGCTGCTTCTGTCTGGTGATGTCTGTCACAATTTGAAATGCTGTTTTGCTGTTTTTCTTTATCAGACTGCTCTCCATTTATGTGCACGTTTATCCAATCCAATCTTCCTTTGCTTTCGTCAAGATGTTTTTCTGATATTCTTGTTCATTTGTCTGTATTCCATTAACCCTGTTGTTGTGTCTGGTGTTTTTGAGGTCTCGTCGGGCATCACACAAATTCAGAATCTCTTCTGTAAACCAGGTTTTTTTCTTTGGACGATGGAGGCCAATTATGGTATTGGCAGCTGTTGTCATGACTGTGTTGAAATTGTCTGTCATCACTTTAACATCAACATCTATCACAAGGAGTGGAGCACATTTTCCTCCAATTGTGGCTTGGAATGTCTTGCAAATGTTAGGGTCCTTCAGTCGATAAGGTTGAAGTTGAGCCTGATTTTCTTTGGCTTGTTAATTTTCTTCAGCCTCACTCGGAAATTCATAATGACGCAGTCTTGATCACTCCCAACATCAGCACCTGGGAACGTTCTTGTTTTTGTTCTATTGATGCCAGATCGATAACGGGTTTGATCCAGCATGTTGTCAATCTGGTCATGATGGGTTCTATTGTCCAGATTCATGAAGCTTTATGTTGGCCCAGTGTGTTGGCTAGTACCAAGTTGTTGTAGCTTGCGAACTCGATCAGATGAATATTGCTAGCAAATATGACAAACATACAATATTGTAATTTAAAAAGAAATATATTATACGATGTCCCCAATATTTTATCTTGAAAGAGTATTTCCAAACAATGATTTTCGGGCTACAAGCTAATAAATGAAGCATATGCATAACGGAGCATGACTTTGTTTAGAATGTCACAATTAAGTAATCTTGAAATGCTTTTTGAAGTATGAAATTATACATTTCCGTTTAGCTTTATGAGCAATAATATAAAGATTAATTTCAGCCATTAGAAACTGAAAAGATTTACATATTTCTACTTGTTTGTGAATCCATTTGTTTATGCATTTGCTTATGAATGGATCTATTAGTTTATGAAATAGTAGCAAAGATGGTTAAACTTTCAATGCTATTTTATCTGAAGGAAAAATGGGAAAAGTCACGAATTCGGTCTTGAGTTGTTGACATGCCGAACATACTCTGATGCATTAGGATATCCCTACGCACAAAATGAGACTAACCTTCATAATTGTCTGGGAGAACAATGGTTTTCTTGTAGGTGCCAGTTTGCATGGTAAAAGAATCAAGCCGGCGAACTTGAAGTACGCACGTTTGATGACGTCACGTGAAAACAACGGATTCTAGAATCTTTGAAATAAGAATGTCATATTTTTAAAATTTTGTAACGGACTAAGATGACATAGACAACTCGTGTTCAATCTCATATTATTTAATACAATGTAATATGTTTTCCTCCCTCCCACGTCTATTTATGTTTATTTATTATGGTAGATATTAAAAACTTACTGTGTATATTCTGAATATGTTTGACATATTTCTTAATTTACTTTCTCCGGAAACAAGATACATTTCTGTTGTTTCTTTTGTAGTAGTGGTATCCACGTGAGGAATTAAAAGCTCGAGCGAGCAAAAAAGCTTTTAGGTTTCGTGTTTGATAGTTACGTTTCACTACTCTAATATAAAAACTTACTCTGATAAATGACTAACTGACTTTGAATTAATTTCTCTTTCTATCCTTCGGCCATATTTGACGGGTGAAAATTGGTTGTGCGCAAGCGCACTATTTAATTGGTGTTACACACAATGTCTTGCGCAACCAAGTTTGTAAACAAATATTGCCCAAGGCGCAAAATGATAGGGGATCATAAATTGCAATGCCAGTACTGTTTTGTGGATTAAATTGCCAGCTATTCAAGTCTCTATTGAATAATAATAATAATAATAATAATAATAGTATTATTCGTATTATTATTATGATTATTATTAGCAACAACAACAATAACAACAAGAACAAATAAAATAGGATATGCTATGTGCACAATAATAACAGTTGATGCAACAATGACTATGAATATTATATTTATTATTATTATTATTATTATTATTATTATTATTATTATTATTATTATAAATTATGATTATGATTATGATTTTATTATTATTATTATTATTATTATTATTATTATTATTATTATTGTCGAAATGAAAATCAAAGACAGGCAATCCAAGGGAAATAAATCCGTACTTAATATTATACAAAACATAGATTCACCTGTTCTCTTGGGCAAAGTAGAGATAACTCGTATTACCTGTAGATCGATATCATCTAGCGTAGATCATGTGGCTACTGTAAATTCTTTTCAAGTAAAAAAAGTAGTTAACATTATTCATTTTAAACACATTTTACACATTTTTCACGTCATACACATAAAACCATGTCCACAGCGATTGAAATATCCTGGTTTCGTGTCCGTCTGGCGATTTTCTTTTCCTTACCATTTGTTGATTCTATACAAGTTCTACCTCTGGTATGCGACAAACTTACACAGACTGCCGACCCAATTACGGATTAGTGTGTTTGCCGCCTCTCGGCACTGTTAGATTTGCACCCGCACCCTCCACCTGAAAAAAAAAACCCTGAATAAAAACAGCATACAAGAAAAAAAAAACACAAAGCCTTTAAACCTGGGCAAAATGTACTTGTACAGCTTTTGTTTTTATTTCTTGTTTTTTTTTAGAAAGTAAATACAGTCATAATTTGATACTGCCGATTGCACCCCCCCCCCCCTTTTTTTTTTCTTCATCTCCTTCTTCTGGTTTGTGCTGTCTTAATATTTTGTCTACTTAACGGGAAATCCGTCAGGGTTAATATTTATTACAAAAATGGAATAATAATATTTGAAGAAGTGCCTTCACGATTCCACTGTAAGAAAACTCTCTAAGAAAATGGACACACAATACTAACAGAATTAAGAATAATAATTGAAACGCAGCTCTGTCAGTTCAGATCATCAATATCTCCGGATACATATTTACATCGAATTTAAAGCGTGGGTCTATCGTTCACCGCGTAATTATTTTTATGATTAAAGCTAATAAAACATTAAAAAAGAATAGCCATATATATATATATATATATATATATATATATATATATATATATATATATATATATATATATATATATATATATATATATATATTTATTTCTTGGTCATTGTATATGGACAGCTTTTTTAAAATGAATGACACTTAATAAGAAATGATTCTAAAATGCGTTTGTCTTTGATATTGAAAGAATACTTGATCTTATTCCATAATTAAATATATCTTTAACATTCTTATAGTTTTAAAATGTTAAAGATATATTTAATTATGGAATAAGATCAACTTAAATGCGAGGAACATCACCACAAAAACATGTATAGATGTTTAAGGTTTATTTAATAACAGATTAGGGTAAAACTAACAAAGGTGAGTTTTACAATTACTTTGAATATGCAAAAAATTTTAAATAAAATCCTCTCTTTCACTGCCACAAAATCGTAAAAAAGTAGATACAATTAAAAAATAATATATATATATATATATATATATATATATATATATATATATATATATATATATATATATATATATATATACGTAACGGGAAATGAGTTTACACACGTTTATATAGTACTACTACTACTACTACTAATAATAATAATAACAACAACAACAACAATACTACTACTACTACCAATACTACTGCTGCTACTACTGCTACTACTACTACTACTACTGCTTCTACTACTACTACTACTACTACTACTACTACTACTAATAATAATAATTATAATAATAATTAATACTAATACCGTGTTACATGTGCACAAATATAACAAATGACACAACAATGTATATTTGAGTAATGAACTGGTGTAAAGTACATTAATAATAATAACAAGAACAAAAACAACAACAGCACATTGCATATGCGGAATTATAATACTTGACGGGAGAATGTATCTTAGTCCAATGATCACAATAAATGTACGACATAACTTACAACGCCTCCGTGGCCCAATGGATAAGGCACCGGCCTCCTAAGCCGGGGATTGCGGGTTCGAGTCCCGCCGGAGGTAAAAATATTTTGCTAAAATATATATGATGAAATAGGTTCTATGTATACAGGTATTAAAGTTTTACTGCATATAAGCACCATAATGGCTATATCTTGCCAATTAAAATTAAACACCTGAAATTTAAGAAACAAATTTCACAGACACGATTAAGATAAAAACATCAATACAAAAATTTTAAAATTGTAAGAATTTCACAGAGAGACGAGGAAGATAAGAACATCAATACAAACATTTTAAAACTATAAGAATGTTAAAGATATATTTAATTATGGAATAAGATCAACTTAAATGCGAGGAACAACACCACAAAAACATGTATAGATGTTTAAGGTTTATTTAATAACAGATTAGGGTAAAACTAACAAAGGTGAGTTTTACAATTACTTTGAATATGCAAATAATTTTAAATAAAATCCTCTCTTTCACTGCCACAAAATCGTAAAAAAGTAGATACAATTAAAAAATAAAGCGTTTTCATGGTTTTCTGGAGTTGTGTTGTCGTTCAAGAATGATGCTGAAAATGTAGAAATTAATCTGGTTACGCTGGTTATACGGGCACATATATATTTCTGAGGTTTTATTATTTTTTGTTACACCAAAGTATTCTTTCAATATCAAAGACAAACGCTTTTTAGAATCATTTCTTATTAAGTGTTATTCATTTTAAAAAAGCTGTCCATATACAATGACCAAGAAATACGTACTTCAACTGCATGAGTCGAAAAGCCAAAAGATCCAGAATTCTCTAGAAATGTAAGCCAAATGAGTATAAATAACTAAGCAAATAAGATACCATTGAGTAAAAAGAAGGAAGGAATTATATAACAAAGAAGACTTTTTTATGTACTCTAGCACATCATTATTATACAGAAATTGTTAGCATATGACACCAATCAGCGCATCGAAAAGACAGAAGCATTAAAACAAGATTTACTACGAACAAACAAATGTGGAAGAACTTTTAGCACCCATTTTACAAACGTTCCAAAGATAGGGATTTTTATAGGTGGACTAAGGTTGGCAAGAGAGTTTCCATGGATAACATTTCTTGGATAACATTCCTGGGCTAACTGTTCTTGGATAACATTCCTTGGATAACATTTCTTGGATAACATTACTTTGATAACATTTCCTGGATAACATTTCTTTAATAACATTTCTTGGATAATATTTCTTGGATAACATTCCTTGGATAACATTCCTTGGATAACATTTGCTTGCTTCTTTGATGCGAATTATTTCATGGCAAGTTGGTACTTTATGATTGGACCCTCAAACATGTACAGGATAGATAATGAACAAACAATGGAAAATGATTTTTATCTTCTAAAGGAAAGGAGTAACTGTCCAGTTCCAAGTATGTATTAAGTTTGATAGGAGACATCGAAATAGAAAAAGCTAAAGAAATCCAGAATAAAAGATGTGAAACATTTTGTACTAGAACCAATTTGGCATTTGTAGCTTAAGAATGAACTTTACATGATATTTGCTGGTAAAACAGACTGTGACTGCTAGCATCAATCCAATTGGTAGAGATGTTGATAAGTTTGTACACGAGGATGGTTGAACACTGAACAAAATTGGGTCATATGGGTAAATCTTGTACTTAATTACTTTAGGAAAGAGAAAAAACATTATTATAAAGTTTAAATAATAATAATAATAATAATAATAATAATAATAATAATAACGATGATAATGATGATGATGATACTGATGATGACATGAGTGTTGATTATACAGTAAGAAAATCGCCTGATTCCCACCTTTGTCGCCTTGAGTTCTTTTCCTAACTTCAAAATTGAAATGATGCGCGTGTACTGCTATAACCAAGCATTGCAATATTTGATTTGTCTAGAACATTTTAATTAGGCTGTCAAAGTTTATAAAACAATAATAATAATAATAATAATAATAATAATAATAATAATAATAATAATAATAATAATAATTGTTGTTGTTGTAGGGTTTAACGCCATTTTCAGCACTATACAGGCAGATAATAATAATAATAGTTCTTAATATTATCTTTAGAATATATTATTGAACATTTTGACTAAAAGGATTTGCAAAATTGTTTAGTTTAGCGCAACAAATTACATTCGATATTGAGAGAGAGAGAGAGAGAGAGAGAGAGAGAGAGAGAGAGAGAGAGAGAGAGAGAGTTACCTTGAAAAGACTGAATAACGGATATGTTTCATTGAATTTGTGAAAAAAATAAGTATCTTCACCTTTAAGATGATGATGCTACATTTCATATTGTGAAGAATTTGTAAACAGACATAATACGCAGAGTTCCAACAGCAGCATCATCAGTAATATATCAGTTTTTCAGAATATCACATCTTCATGATAGAAAAAGGAGAAAAAGAATTAGCACAAATGTTGAAATACGTGTTAAATATCAAAGCATGTTTTGTATACTTTCATATGTGTGCAGTAGCAGCGATCAATAAACGAAAATATCCAGGAACTCTTTCTGAATAGCTATTATACGCTTTGATTTAATAGAGCAGAATTGATTAGTTTATATATATATATATTACCCTATATCCCTATTATTATTACCCTATATTATATATATTACCCTATATCTTATGGATATGTATGCCTGTATGGTAAAGTTTACATGCAAAGAAAAACTTTGCAACTGGATAGCTTGGTCATGTATAGGCTAGTTTTTTTGAATGTGCTCTTGTATTGTATTCGTATGGTATGTGGGCTTTCAAACATAATGGTCACAAACATGAATGGGAATTTCGATCTTTATGCACTATAAAATCTGTAAGATAATGTATCTTGTCACCAACAGAAAATATTTTCCAGGCCATACCTAACATTCTATTGAAAGTCTCGTTTTCATAATTGATGTCTAAAATGAGATTCAAGTACACTGGGATAATTAGAGACTAATTATAATGGGCCTTATTCAGCAAATTAACGATTTACGGTAATGCCGTATCTGATCAAATGTTACCCTTTATGAACTTTCCTACAATACGATCATATGCAAGTACCAAACATGACATGTTGACAATATCAGCGCACATTTGTTCAATTACAAAGACATTTGAAATATTTTGTTAGGAAACTTCATATATACATATATAGCGAGGAGACACATCTTACACTGTGTGACGAATTGTACATCCATACCCTTCGTCACTGTATAGGATGGGGTGGGAAGAAAAGTTTAAAGAGACACCAAAATTGAAAAACTCACACTGTGTTATGTTTCATATATTTTGATTATTTTTTAAAATTATATTATCCTCAAATACAGCTCCAAGTATGGCTAAAAATTGGAAAATAGGTAATGACGTTTAAAAGTTGATACGCAAATGAATATGATTACAATAAAATTAGTCAAATGTACGTCAAGGTAATAAAGATGACCATGTGAATTTAAAACTGGGACCTCCTCAGAGTTTATACCATGACATTGTCTGCTATAAAGAATATTATCTTGGCGTAAACATGTGTACTATGATAGGAAGTACAAGCATGACTTACACGCCATAGTATTTTGCGCAGGAAATTACATGGAGATGTCAAAGGAGCGGCACAGCAGATAATAGGCAACTTTGTCTTGACACTCCTGTAAAATACTTTTTTCATTCACATTTGCTATCCGGAGAAAAACATCATACAACAAAATGCACTATTCAAACCTATACAAAAATATATATAATATATGTTGGGTTCTGCGTGATGACATTTGCGAAGAATGCCCAAGTAAGAATGTATGACTCGTTCGGTTCCCCAAAACGTCACTTGCACTAAAAAAAATTCAAGTTATTTCATTCTGTTACGACTCGAGAGTCAAAAGGTAGCTTCAAAAAGAAAGAAAACCATTAAATATCGTTAAACTTTACAAATACTCTAATGATCGAAGTTTTTAATGGTAATGTGAGAGGAAGTTATACTGCTCTGAAGTGAATCCAACATAATCCTGATACAGTTCTATGAAAGTTAAAAACAATGAAAAGTTCCGAATACATTTCAAAACTGGTAATGTACTGCTCCGCTAAGAATCGTGACGTTTTCAAGATGTTCAGAAATAATTTGAATAATTCACAACAGTTCCAGAATAATAGTATTGTCCAATAATAGAATACTTTCTATTTCTATTGAACAGTCCAAACAAATGTTTTTCCTCACGAACAATATCAAAGTACCACATAAAACACCGCTGCAAACTTACAATCGGAATACGATAAATGAAGATGTAAGATGGATATCTTCCCGAACCGTCTCATATGCAGTTGAACTATGTTGACAACAACGCGACTTCAAGTGCTCAGATCGAGGTCAAATCTACAGCCGGAACACGTGGAGTGAATCCGATTGCTGGGTTCTTTCCTTTCATGCCTCTTCTATTCCGATTATATTTCACAATATACTCCACGTGACGGATATTACTAGTCATTATGCCTTGAGGTTGCCAATGATGGGATCTAGCCCAACCAATGGAATGTTACTGAATTCTTCTTGAACAGTCTGAACACATCATCCAATGAGACATTAATTCAAAGATGCTACTAATTCTTATTAAGATTATTATTAATCTTAACAGACTCAGTATCTACATATAGATCCTATGTAATCTAACGCTCTTAACAGACTCAGTATCTACATATAGATCCTATGTAATCTAACGCTCTTAACAGACTCGGTATCTACATATAGAACCTATGTAATCTAACGCTCTTGACAGACTCAGTATCTACATATAGATCCTATGTAATCTAACGCTCTTAACAGACTCAGTATCTACATATAGATCCTATGTAATCTAACGCTCTTAACAGACTCAGTATCTACATATAGATCCTATGTAATCTAACGCTCTTAACAGACTCAGTATCTACATATAGATCCTATGTAATCTAACGCTCTTAACAGACTCAGTATCTACATATAGATCCTATGTAATCTAACGCTCTTAACAGACTCAGTATCTACATATAGATCCTATGTAATCTAACGCTCTAACAGACTCAGTATCTACATATAGATCCTATGTAATCTAACGCTCTTAACAGACTCAGGTCATGTAGGCAGAATCTAACTGACATTCTTGACAACTTACAACCATGAATAAAAAGTACAAACATGAAATAAAATCAGGTTTATATAACGCATTCATATGGAACTATCTTCAGATCATTAATTATAACCTGCGCGGATATTTGGACATCTTGTATCGACGCCAGTCTGTGTGGATGACTGTTAAAGCTAATACACAGGATGCAATAAAATTGCAGAAGAATGTAATCAAATATACAAGAAAGTTAATTAGTATAGTGGCAAGCCATTTCTTTATAATAATTAATCGACATATATGCATTCATATTTGTTTATGCATTTAATTAAATAAGTAAAACACACACCAAAAAAAACTGTTATTTGTTGTATACTGATGAATACAATGAATGGTTGGATTTAAAGTGAAACCGGCCACTAGGGTCATATGTTCACTATTTTGCACTGCCATTTATTTATATGGCAGTGATTTAATTTATCCAGGAAGATGGAATGGTGCCACATCTTCCTGGCGTTTATGCGCACCGAGTGCGCTTTTTAATTTGGTCGTCATATCATACCCCTAAAAAGGGGCTAATGATATGAATGTTAGTCCTGGGTGAGTGGGAATAGACCCATCACGCACTCAACCTATCAACCAATCGAAGTACGTACCTTGCTAGGGGTGCAATGGCACCATTAATGACGAGGGAGAATTGGTTCTCTCATGTTGTCATGATGGAGGAGTCCGGCGGAGGAAAAGGCGGAAAAGGTCCCGGAAGGTGGCGCCACTGATGTCCTGGATGTTGCACGAGCACTGTCGACAGCCCTGAAACGCCCTAGCCGTACTAATTCCAAATTCAATCCAGTTTTTCTAGTGGATTTTCCTATGCAAAAATTGTGTAAGCCAACGATGCAATTCATCAAATGGTAGAGTTGAAGAGTTCAATTACGTTCCTATCTATGCCAATCTTCTAGTACAAAAGTGTACATATTATATGTCCCGAAAAAATTTTTTTGGGCTGATATGACTAAACGTCATTTAAAAGGTAGCCACTGTCAGAGAGGATTAGATTGTTAATTTTGAGCGCTGGGTCCGAAAATGATCAAGTTAGGCTTTTTGGATAGAGCTTGTCAAGGAGGGTTTCCGTAACCAAGTGGAAGACCCTATTAAGGCAATGAAAGACAATAGCCCTAAAAAGGACTTTTTTTGAGAATCCCATGATCACTTGTTAGTGACCGATTATCCCTCTGCTCCTGTGGCTGGTCCCTGTATACTTCTTGAGTGTCTTGTTTGACCCTGTACTCACTCGATGATTCCCTGTATACATCTTGGGTGTCTTGTTTTGGATTCTCACTCTAGATATCCTTGCTCCCTCGTCAATTTGCTTCCGTATTTTTCCCTATCAATGTGGAATTTCTTTGTGCTGTTTTGTGTAGAATATATAACCCCATATGACAACTATTTGCATTGTTAGTTAATGCATGATGTTATTAAGTTACTGCAAGGCCTGATAGTTTTGGTGTTAACTATCTGTATAGTGTAAGAATTTGAGGTCATTTTCTAAATTAGCATATTTTTGGTTGCAACCTTGTGTTGCTGGGCCGATAGTCTTGGGTTTGAGACTACCTTATAAGATCTAATTTGGGGTCATAACCTATGCATATATGATGAGGTTTTTAGTTGCAACATTGTGTCGCTGGACTTGATAGTCTTGGGTTTGAGACTACCTCATACACTCTAGTTGGGACCATAGTGTCACAAGATAGACCGAGTCGGGACTGGATTAGTGAAGACACGGAAAGCAACTGCGTTAATAAGATGTTTATTTTATAAACGCAATTTTAAAAATCAACTCTGACACCAATATTTTACAAAATATAAGAAAAAATATATTTAAATAAATATTCCTAACATGGAACTATGAATTTTAGTAACGTAATGACAAAAAAATATATGAATGAATTTACAAATATGAATATATATAAAAGGCTCGTATAACGAGATAGATGCAAATATGCAAAGAATGCGTCGTCAATATGACGAGACTAGAATGAAGATATTAAATAATTAATACGTCGTCCATATGACGAGACATATGCAATCGTGAACCCTAAATTCTGAAGTTCTCGTTCATGGGACGAGATTTGAGTAGAATGGAATTATGCAGGTGTCGTTCATATAACGAGACTGCAAAGAAGATATTAAATAAATAATACGTCGTCCATATGACGAGATATATGCAATTGTGAACCCTAAGTTCTGAAGTTCTCGTTCATGGGACGAGATTTGTGTAGAATGAAATTATGCAGGTGTCGTTCATATAACGAGACTGCAAAGAAGATATTTAAATAAATAATACGTCGTCCATATGACGAGATATATGCAGCATACGTAAGCACCATACACAGGCACCACACACGGGCATTACACGGTCAGCATAGACAAGCCCACACACGTAGTCACCACAACATGGCACCACACACGCAGTTACCACAACACTGCACCACTTCAGCACAACACGTCTCCACACACGCAGTTACCACAACACTGCACCACTTCAGCACAACACGTCTCCACACACGCAGTTACCACAACACTGCACCACTTCAGCACAACACGTCACCACACTCCGTCACAACACTTCAGCACAATATGGCACCATACCACGTCAGCTAAAATTAAAACAACCGAACCGTGTAATACATATGACACGGTCAAGTATTCTCACACATATATGTAGCGCATGCGCGCACATGAAATAATTATCCATGTACATTTAACGTTAAGCATGCAGCGTATAATTGAACTCAATTATGTTCAGATACAAAAGAACTATGAAACAAAATATAGTACTTCTGATAAAATGGCGCTGCCTAACCTATGTATTTCTTCTATAGATTTTATAATAAATTCTAAACATCTAATATGTAAAACAATGAATTATGTTATAATACAAATGGCAATGAGAACAAAGTTAAATCTATTGTTACCTCTTTTAGCTGATAGATTGCTCCGTTTAAGGATGGAAGCTTTTTCCGACAAGACTGGATCGTGATGTGATTTCCGTCTTATAATTTCGTCCTTATATACCCCTAGCTGTGACAGATATGCGCAGCTAGGTACTTTAAACTGCAGGCAATTTCGCACGTGCAGCATGAGCTGAGTGTTCGCTCATTATGTCGAAATAACTAAAAATCCGAAAAATAATAAACTACCCTCGGTAAGGCTGTACGCAGTAACGAAATCGAGACTAGATTTTTGACCACATATACATATTGAACAGGGTCGTATACAATTCCGTGACACATAGTTAGGGGCGCGTGTAATGGTTGTACTTTAACCACAGCGGTATCGCGTTTTTTTAGGGGCCTATACTATCTTCGTAATATTAAACTCAGTTGTAAGATGTTGTCAATGTGGTTATATAGAAGGAAGAAATTAGAAGCATAAGAGAAGAAAAGAGGTAAGACGCTTGCTTTATTGATTGTATAACTGGTAGTTAATATAACTTTTGATGTTTATACCTTTATGTATTTCTTTTATTTAGGTTTATTTTTATTGTTCCATGTTATTTTACCATTCCATTAGGTTTGGTTGCTCTGGAGCCGCCATGGGAACGTTATACCCAGCGTAGTGTAGGTGGGCTCTCTTAAGAGTAACGAGTCCCTTTTGGCCCCGTACGCTTCCATCCCCTCGTAACGATATTATTTTCCATTAGGTTAGGTTGCTCTGGATCCGCCATAGGAACGTTATACCCAGCGTAGTGTAGGTGTGCTCGCTTAAGGGTAACGAATCCCTTTTGGCCCCGTACGCTTCCCTCCCCTTAGAACAATGTTATTTTATATGCATATTTAGGTACCAGTAAACCATTGATTTCATTTATGGATGATATGGTGTTATACTTATATTCTATCTATTAGCCCTGTAGTTCTAAGAAATTCAATTATATTATAATATGTTCTTTGAGGGGTTTTGTTGGATAATTGAATTATTTCTGGACATTTACTTGGTGCGGCAAGTTCTAATTGTTTAGTTATAAATAGGTCTCTTTCTTTTTGCGTATTTTTACAGATGTTGAATATATAATAAAGATCTTCCGGTAAGACCCACCGCTCTTAGATCTTAGATCTACGCCCTTTCTTTGGTAGTTTCAAACACGAACAAGACATAATCTCTATGTTTCTATTGCTGGATGAGAACAAACAACTTTGAAAATCACACTTTATGCGTGATCTTAAGTTGAAACAAAGCAATCACAACTATTTATGCCGTGTTTTTGTACCAAACAAAATGAAATATAAAAGTAGATTGCTCAACTTTCTAACTATTGCTGATCTGGCCTAGCATGTTTCAGTTAATATGCAGCTAAATATGCAAGGTAAGCTCGCTTTGTGTGTTATCAAGTAGAACAGCTCCAATGGCCTATTGGCTTGAGCGTCCGACTCGGATGCGAGAGGTCGCGGGATCGAATCCCGGCCGAGTCATACCAAAGACATCGAAAACTGGTTCTAAAAGCTGCCACGCTTGAAGCTCAGCATTGAAAGGCTAGTGTTAGGAGTGGTTGGCTTGGTATCAGAATAGTGTGACTGTGTGGGACATGCTACACGCATGTCTGTGGCATGATACCTTGGTGCTAGACAACCACTCTAAACAGTCACTGCAGACATTGTAGTGATATGAATGAAAATTTGTTTGAAACTAAGTTAGAAATACAAATCACATACAAATCGCTTCGAGTATATTCCCCAGCACACATATAAAGTATAAAATATATGACAAAAATGTGAAAATTCAATGTAAGTACACGTTTGTGACGTTTCGATGACATTCCCTAGTACACTGAAACAATCATTTTTATCAGCCGTCTGCTTCAAAACAGCACATGTTTTGTCTAATATTAATACAAATAGTCAAATCAATGTCAAATAGATTAAAGACACAAGTCAAGGATACCCTTCTCTATATTGTTGTTTTGGGGTTTATCGCCGTATCTCAGCACAAGATAGGGTATACATGGCGGACAGTATTATTTGTGGTGAAAAACCCTGAAAAAGGACCAAACGAACCACTGACCCACGTAAAGATATTGACACTTTTCTCATATACCCACGCGGACAGAGTTGAGATGGCAGTAATCGACAAAGGCGAGCGCTTTGGACCGATTCTCCACGCGGGCCTCTATTTTTATATTGTAAATGTTTTACGAAACACTTTGCATTCTAGGGAAATACATTATTTGTTGAATTTGACAACTTTTGTTGCTTTTCACTCCTTTCTATTACTTACTGTACTATCATATAGTCTTTATCCTGTAACAATCTATTACAAATAAATTAAGCAATCACTAATCAGAGGCGTAGCTAAGGGGGGGGGGGGGGGCAGGGGGGTACATATGTCCCCGAGCGCCAAGGTACAGGAGCGCCAAAATGAGGCTTGCAACGTTACATTATAATAAGTAAACAAGGGTAATAAATCGGTCACAAGATCGCTGGGGCGCCAATTTTATAGTTCGTCCCCGGGCGCAAAATACCATCGCTACGCCTCTGTCACTAATACAGTTTCAATTCCAATTATTAATATTTATTGAGAATAATGTATACGACATTTTTAAAAGCAAAATGGACGTCTCCTTTAGAAGATTACAGATCTAAATAATTTATTTTGAAACTCACTCCAAGTGATAACTATTATCAGTGATGATAAATATAAATACAGGGTAGGAAGGATATGTTATTTGGAAAATGGAGCGGATATTTTCTTTCAACTGTATTATCATAAAGTCGTTAGCCTTTACGCTTTCATATATATTACAATCATTGTTCAACTGTTTTTGAAAAAAGACTACTGTCTCCTAAAATTTAATGTAACAGAGCATTTTCATTTCCGCACTGTTTGGTTCAGTTAGTTTAATTGCCATATAAATTGTGGAGCAGTGGCTCCTGCCATTTGCATTACTAGTTGCCTAATCGGCATCGAGTCTTAAATTATATATTTAATGTCATGATGATTTGTAAACAGGATATAGGTTTTCTTTTCTACCTCTTAGTCTTTTTGTGAGTCGCCGATCGGTGTCTCTGATACCATATCTTTTACATTGTTGTATTGAAAGCTAAAACTGTAGTATCATCAATATTCGTGAGGGAACACTTTTCGTGGTTTTATCTGTTGCCCCGAACCACGAATTTAAATCCTCTAAGAATAATTAGCCACTTACGATGATGCCCCCCCCCCCCCCCCGTTTTCGTACAGTGTTTCATTCGTAGAGATTAACACAGCTACCTGTATTTGATAAATCAAGGTCAGTACTGTAATTTGGTAATATAATATTAGCTTTACATTTACATGTATATGTTTTTGTTGTTGTTGTTGTTGAAACGTTTGAAGCAAGAATTAGAATTGTAAAAAAAATATTGTTTCAATACACACGTTTGATAAGGTATTGTATCCGATAGCAGTAATTTATACTCCCTGTTTTAAATCGATATGTGATGTAAGTATGGATAGAGAGAAGATATAAAAAAAGCATAGGGTATTCAAACAATATTAATACTAAAAATGAATGGAAAATTAGTACAAAATAACATTATACAAAAATTAAATTTAATAATTATTCAAGTCTATCCTTTATGCGACTGAATAGGGTTCTACAGCATCATATTATACGTGGTAAGCAGGCGCCTGCGCCGGGTTCGCAGCTTCTGATGGATGAGGAAGTCAGCAAACGAGGGGGATCAAACTTGAATTTTACAACTCTCAAACCACTGTGTTAACGCCATGATAGAAAGTATTGATGGTGTAACTTGATAGACAGTGGTTTAAGTAAGAGATCTTTCATTTGTACTTTAATAAATGATTGATCTTATTTTGTTGGAGGCATCGGCTTCCTTTGATGTTGAACATTCAAATAAAAACATGGCAAAACAGATTAATCTTGACTGGTGTTTTATTTGTGACCATATAAATGGAAGTATTGTTTTAGTGGTGTTGGCATTGTTGGCTTCGGCTGCTGTTATTCACCTGTTCAAAAGCACGGTGTAAGTATTGATCTTGCCATGTCTTTGGTTTGTACTCATACAGGTAGTATTATTGTTGTAAACATTAATGTGACCGCCGTTTGCGTTGGCATAGTTGTATTTTTTGTATTCGTTATTTTGGATTTTTGTAGAGGTTAATCTATGAAATTAAATACCTACTAATATGCAAATTTTGATATTTTAAATGTTAAGGTTTTTGACCACAGTGATATTGAGAAATCTACTTAGTCTTTTCTGTCACAATCACAATTACAAAGGAGTATTTTCAAAAAAAGGATTACAAACCAAAGGATTATCACTATTTTGTAAGAAGAGTTCACTTTTTGGCATTAGTTTTAGCTGATCGTTACTCACCCTTACCAGTATACTTGTTTTCTAACACCTTTTATTATTGTTTGCTATTCTATATCATTATTGATAAATTGACAATAAGATTTAGTATTTACGGGTTGATTTAGTATTTACCTAACAGAAATGGAAGGATTAAATCAGGGAAATGGGGGGGGGGGGGGGGGGTTGAACGGCTCGAAAAGGAGGGAGCGGGGCCCAAATAAAATCCCTAAAATAGTAACACTCAGAGGCAGGAAACTCAACCAAAACAGTCCATGAAAGGAATTAGAACCAAATTAAATATATACTTTGATGCAGCAGTTGCCGGGAACGTCATGCTGGCTTACCATCGCGCAGGATGCCAATTAATTGATTTCGGGAAGGCGGAGAAAGCTCCACGCCAAGCGGAGATCCTGACCACATTACAGGTTATGTGAGTTAATATGACAAGGATAGTGAGTCTACAAAACGCAGTAGGGCTGTAAACCCCGCTGCTAACATCTGAAACCATAAAAGTAAAAGGGCAAAAAGCAGAAGTGATCGCTGCCCCCCCCCCCCCCCCCCTTTGAGAGACAGATAGGACCTAAATCGGTGGAGGTCCACATCAGAGGGCTACCATACCAAGTCGATACAGAAGAACTGAACGACAAAATGTACCGGAGATCAAAGGCACTGTTTCCACCCTTACATAACTAACTTTTGGGGAAAAGAGATACAATTACCATTATATATCCTCTTCAATACTCGACCACTCGTTCATAGACGAATGGCCGCACTAGAGTATAATCCAAATTAAGTTAAACTAGATTGTTTTGGACATCATTGCCTGACGCCACATTCACCATCCACTCCATCCCCACTAGAGATAAGTGAAAAGAAAAAAAAACTAAACTTAAAGTAACTAATTATCCTTGCTACATCTGACATTGATTATAATCTCATTTATTTGATCTGAGTGGCGCCAAATAAAACGTTCGATGTTTGATAAACTTGTTACACTAACATTTAAACTTGAAATATAAGCAACATGTAGTAGGCATACGCAGGAGAAACTTTTCAGGCATTTTGTAATCATTTTTTATTACGAGAAATATAAATATAAATAGTTTGTAGTACTCCTAGTGCTAATAACAACAATAATTTTGCAGACCTAACATTTTCCTAGACATTGTTGAAGCATCTGCAGACTGTGAAGAAGAACTTAAATGGTTTCTTAATCACATCAAAGAGACGAGGCTGTCAGCCAAAAAGAAAAGGGAAGAAGAAAATATTGTTTTTGATTTAAATATAACATTATCCACATGTTATAATTTATGGTGTAAAATTATAACAGATGTATGTATGTATGTATGTATGTATGTATGTATGTATGTATGTATGTATGTATGTATGTATGTATGTATGTATGTATGTATGTATGTATGTATGTGTGTGTATTTATGTATGTATGTTTCATAAATACCATTGCAACTGTTATTAATAATGTTCATCATAATAATCATGTTTTTCGTATAAGTAATGTAAAGTATTAACATATAGATATGTATGTGTGTCAACTTTCCATTTATACCATTGTAAATGTTATTAAATATGATTGAAAATACTACCGCTAGTAATAATAATAAATTTATATTATTTTTGTTATTATTGTGTAGAATATTTTCACATCTGAATACAGTTTGTGGTCTTTATACAATTTATTTATCATTCACCCTATTTCTGATATGCCGTAACGATAAAGCTCTCACCCATGCATTAGTCAGTTCCCAGTCTTATATGCCTCGCTAGACGGTTGTATCGCGTTACTTTTACCATCTGGTGTTGCTGCTTTACAAGCATGCGTTGGTCAACAGCGGATTAATAGACAGGTGTTCTGTTATGACAAGGATTTATACTAAAAAAAAAGTGAGTGTTCTAAAGGATTTAACGCAGTGGATCATTAGAAGTGGGATTATACTTACCATCTGGGTACATAGGTTAGTCTAAATAAATTTATTAATTAATAGCGTGCAGTCCGATCGTTCGCAGCTATGCTTTGCGAACGATCCATATAGTGTCAATGCATAATACGGTTGGTCGAAGCCGCTATCTCAAAATAACAAAAGGCTTAGACCAACGTGCTGATCTTAGTATGGCTGATAATTGGAAAGTTCGCACAATTATTGCTCTAGATTTCTTTGATAGGTACAGACGCTTTAAAATTGATCCGCCTGGACGTCGAAGGGATCAGACGTGTTTTTTGAGCTCGTAAATCAACTGAAAATCGACATAGGATTATACCTTGGATTATTTATGGTTCAGGTAAATAGCAAGAGTCGAGCTGTACTCACAAAGTGCGAGAGTACCTTCAGTATTTTGATTATTGCAAAGTAACCTTTTCATTTATTCATAGTATTTTCACATTATTAGTTTTTGCCTTTCTTTTTCAGCACCCTTAGTTTTGTATTATTATATGCACTTTGTTATTTAAGTTTATCATTGTTTCAAAATTAAGTAAATCCTGACTGACCGAAACAAAATGACGGAGTCACATCGGTATAAGATCACCGACTACTTTAATACAGTGGTTGAAGGGGACATAGGATGTAAAAAACTGATTATCTACCACAGAGAGGGGTGCCAGACGTTAGACTTTGGATCTAACGTCATATTTCCCAGACAGTCAGAAGTACTGACAGAGATGGAAGTGCAAGGGATCAAATTGTCAGAAATAGAAGCTCTGCAATACGGGGGAAGGAATAAGTATATTCTATATCCTAAAAGCCAGAGACCAATGCTACCACAAAAGGAATTGAAGCTCTGTGGAGTAACAGTTAAAATTACCGACACTGACCCGATAGTGAGGGATATAGAGCCCAAGGCAGTAGACTTGACTATATCAGGGCTCCCTTACGAAATATCGACGGAAACGGTAACGGCCAAACTTATGACACAACATGGCATACACGTAGGAACATCGATGCCGGCAGCTTGTTGGGGGCACAAGGATGTGAGGAGTGGTGAACGTATCATCAAAGTGCCGTATGAACAAGCGAGAAACATCCCACCATTTTTCTACGTACTAGGGTTCCTATGTCGCTCATGGTACAAAGGTTGCGACAAAGATAGACCATGCCCAAAATGTAAGGTGATGGGGCATGGGCCCAAATACTGCCCAGCGAAAAAAGCCCAACAAGATCCAAATTCTTACGCGGCGAAACTGTCAGAGGGAACAGAGACAAAACGGATTGAAGAAATTGTGGTAGACGTACAAACACAACCACAACAACAACAACAGGAAAACTCGCAAAACCAGGAAATACAAATAGAAGCACAAGTAGATAGATATGAGGAAACAATAAATCAGGACGATGGGTATACAACCCCTACTAAGACGTTAAGAAGGGAATTGCCGGTAGCTCCAATTAAAACAGGAAATCGTTTTGAATGCTTGGCCATAGAAGAGGACGACGAGGTCCTAAAAGATCTGGAGATGGAACCCTTACAAAGTGATGGGGACCATGAAACAATAGAAAAAATGGAATCCACACCAATGCCGGGACCGAAAAAAAGGAAGAACACCACCCTAACCAGCTCATCTAATAGCTCATCTAATAGCGAAGAGCCACTGACGGTTACAGAAATACCAAGAATTAGAATATCTGCGAAAACAAAAAGAAGGGAAAGAAAGAGGAAAATGGACGAGAAACCCATTCTATCGGAATCAACCTCAGAGGACTATGATCTTGACTTTGATTTGACACCGCTTTATCAAAGGACAACCATTATTGATTACACAAATACATCTACAGATATGGATACGACAAATGACCAGATAAATGAACAAACGACGGACAAGACGACTGATACAAATGACACGACAAACGAACATGAACAGGAATTAAACCTGAAGGACGCAAATGACAGTATAGGGACAGACGGGGGACCAGTGACCCCAAATAAAACAGAAATAGAAATAAACAAAACAATCTGAATAATATATTAATTAAAAGACTAATAGAAAAATTAACAAATAGCCACCTGGAACCTAAAATGGAAGAATTAAACTTCCATATCACATCTATAAACACAAATGGATTAGATAAGGACAAAACTACACAACTTATAAAATTAAAGCAGGACATTATACTAATTCAGGAAACACACAATAAACTTACAAAAACCATGATATCAGAAATAGAATCCAAAATGGATGCCATAGTTGTAAATAATGAGGCACAACAATACGATAATAGAGCCGGGGTAGCAGTAATAATTAGAAACAAAATTAGACAAAATTGGGAAAGATTAATAGAAGATAATAGCTTAAAGGGAAGGGTAATTAATATAAAATTAAATAAATTACACATAATAAATATATATGCTCCTGCAGAGAGAGAAAGTCACTACGACTTCATAGTGAATCTAACTAACTATTTAAAAAAATACACAACAGAGCACCTGATTATAGGAGGAGACTTTAACTGGGTGGGGAGTAATGTAGATCGCACAGGCAAACTTACAACTAGCGATCTAGCATTAGCTAATATAATGGAAAGACTGCTAAACCAAAATAAACTAATAGATGTGTATAGACACCTTAATCTACTAAGAACGGAATATACACATGATTATGTAAAAGCAGGAATAAATAAATCAAGTAGAATAGATAAATTTTATGTAACTAATTTTGACCACAAAATATACAAAAAAGCGAAAATATTAGACTACAAAATTTCAGACCATAAACAAATAACTTTGGAAATGGTGATAAAGAAAAATAATAGATGGGGTAAAGGAGAATGGAGATTAAACAACTCAATATTAGATGATGAGCAATTAATAAATGAAATAAATTTGGAAATCCCTAAAATACTTACTAATGAACAGGGAAAAAATATATCAGATATTGCTACGGATTGGGATAGCTTTAAAGAAAAAGTCAAGCAAATAGCAATATATCACTCAACTAAACGTAAACGGATTCAAAAAACACAGAAGGTAGCTTTAAAAAGATTAATAAATGATGTCACTACACCTTTAAGGAGAGCTACTCCATACAACTAGAAAAGCTAAGACAATATGAAACAAAGGGAATGGAAATCAGGGCGGGCAAATTTCACCATATATACAAACAAGGCAGAGAACTCAATAAAAGGGAAGAGATAAGAAAAGGGGTAAAAAAGGAATTAGGTACACTAAACATTAATGGGGAAATATTTACAACTAAAGCAAAAATTATGGAGGAAATTCACAAATACTACACAACATTATATAATACTCAATGCATAGACAACGACATAATCATGCAATATCTAAATTCAACACATTGCGAAATGATCACAACAGAGCACAAGAAACGGTGCGATGCGCTCATTTCTGTGGAGGAAGTAAAAACCACAATAAAAGAACTTGCAAAAGGTAAATCACCAGGGCGAGATGGCCTCACTGCGGAATTCTATAAGAAATTCCAAGTGAGGTGGCACCAATATTAGAATCTCTTTTTAACAACATTTTATTAAAAAACGACAAAATGACAAAATCCATGAGGGAGGGCCTGATTACTCTTATATACAAGGGGAAAGGCGACAAAACCGACCTAAAAAACTGGAGGCCCATCTCCCTCCTAAACACGGATTACAAAATACTGAGTAGAATTTTGGCTAATAGGATTAAACACGGGATAAACACCATAGTAAACACTAATCAGACATGCGGTGGTAAAAATAGAAGCATACATGACAATATACTTAACATTAGGACCATAATAGACTTTATAAACACTACAAATTCGAAATGTGCTATGGTACTTTTCGACCAGGAAAAAGCTTTTGACAGATTAGAACATAATTATACACAAAAAGTACTGTAAAAATTTGGTTTTGGGACAAATTTCCTAAACTGGACTAAAATAATGTACAATGAAATAACTGCAAAAGTACAAGTTAATGGGGCGAAAACTCAAAAAATTGAAATAAAACGATCAGTGAGGCAAGGCTGCCCACTATCTATGCTATTATATGTAATAGCTATAGAAATCTTGAGTCTAAAAATTAGAAACAATACCAATATTAAAGGAGTAAAAATTCCTAACTTAAAAGAGGAATTTAAAATGCTTCAACACGCTAATGATTGTACTAACTTCATTAATGATCCAAATTCTTTTAAACACCTGCAAAAAGAATACGAGGCTTTTGGGAAAGCATCAGGATCGCAAATAAACCATGATAAGACGGAAATATTAAAAATAGGAAACTGGAGGGGAAACCACCCTGGTCTACCCCCACACCTAATAAAGATTAGAGTGAAAGCCCTGGGGATTTTCTTCGGGGCCAATGATGAAAAAGAAAACTGTCTAAAATTTAAACAGAAAAAAAAAAGAGGTAATAGATATCTGGGCTCTAAAGCCTTTTAGTTTAATTGAACGTTCACAGGTTGCAAAAACATATATGTATTCAAATTTGACATACCTTATAAACTCTGTGGACATTAACAATAAGACACTAGCCACTATTGATAATGAAATAATACATTACATATGGAATTACAAAACACATCACATAAATAAGGAAACTTTATATAGGGCTAAACTAAAGGGGGGATTAGCTTTGCCTAATCCCAACTTAATAAAATTAAAAACTGTTTTAAATAGGCTAAAAAGATTAAACGCAACACCACAAAAACCCTGGGAAGCATTATACATTTTCTGGCTAGGTTTTGGAATGAGGAACAAACAAGACATATACACAAACAACAAACTAGTGAAAAAATTAGATGCACCACACTTATATAGGGGGATCAAAAAAATTTTATATAGGTATAGGGATAATAAGGAACTATGGGCGTTAACAAATGACAAAACATATGACTGGCTTTTAGATTTAAATTCGATTAAAAACAAATGCAAGGTACAATTACAATACCCATCTGTAAATTGGGACAGAGTTTGGAGGCATTGGTCCAGCATTAACTCGTTTAAGGTACAAAGTATTATGTACACGTACCTCCACAACGCCTGTCTAACAGGCGAAGTGGCAATTAAACGAAGATTAATAAGGACCTCTGTTTGTTGCCCTCTATGCAAAAATGCCCCATATACAAAAGACCACACAATTACAGAATGTGACAAAACAAAGGAAGAAAGGATCAAACTAATAACAGAAATAATGAAGGTAGACAAATATAACAGACGTCAATTACTCTTCCTAGACGGAAACTTTAATAAACAATTGGTTAGACTAATAACGGACTTTATAACGAATACTTTAATAAGATGTGGTTCAATAATGAAGGTTAAGGAAAATTTTTTAAAATTATTTGAAATTTATTTTAAATTTAAAAAAAAAAAAAAAAAAAAAATTCTGTTTAAACTTTTTAAATCAAAAAAAAAAAAAAAAAAAAAAAAAGTGTATACAAATAAATAACATTATTGTGAGGGGGAAGTACATAATGAGGACGCCATAGAGCTAGATCACATGGCGCCACGCGAAGTGAGCAGGTCTATGGAAGAGTTTGGAAAACACCACCCAAATATTTAAAATTTACTTAGTTCTTTTCCTTCTTCTTTATATATGCATGAGCATTTTCTCTGGATTCTAAATCCATGCTTTATCTGTCGTGGCTGTCTCCCGGAATAGCCATGACTCCCAAATTAAGGGAAATTAAACAGTTTTGGATTTTTCTTAACTTTAATAAATAAATAAGGGCCGGACAAATTGAGCCAGGAGCTGTACAACCAAATAAATTCGTATAGCTTCTGTCTCAAGGAAAACGGACCCATCAATTAACAAATTAGATATATTGAGACACATAATTTTCTGTAATTAATACACCTCAATATATACCAAATTCAAAATTATCAATTTAAATTTAATATAAATAAAAATTAAAATTTATCTTCCATATTGGAGAAGATAAATAACAAAATAGGACAACTGGTTTGATTTGGAGAGAAATCGCCATCCGTAACATATACACAAGGATAAAATATATCCTTTATAGCAATCACACATATAGCATCATACATATAGCATACATCAGGATAAAAAGAGACCACTAGCCATGGTCAACAGGAAAAAAAGTAGCTTTCTAGAGTGGGTAGATCAACTCCCAACTAGAAAAGACTACTTAGAATACACTAGGATACAAAAAATACCCCTCGTCAATTATATTATAACCCCGATGGGGAAAATTAATTGGGGATTTAGAGATAAAGAATAAATAAAAACAACATAAAAACATCAGGGGGAACACACACACATATAAACTTTTTAAAAAATTTTTTTGATAAGAGGGGGGGGGGGGCATCTGTCTGGTGCCCCCCCCCCCAAAAAAAAAATAAAATTGATCCGCAAAGTTTTAAACGATTCAAAATATAATCATCATCTGCAATCAGAAGTTTTCATAAATGGTACCTTATCTTCTACAGAGACAATTGTATTTGCATAAACATACTAATATTATAATAAATACAGGCGATAATCACATGTAAAAGTAAGAAATGAAGTAAATTAGTTGGACGCATCACGTGCACGTCGCTGCAGATAATCGATAACCTTGTCTGGACTCTTCGTAAAATTAGTTTTCATTCACATTTTCTATACTGGAAAGACTGCTAACTGCATATACGGCGGGATATGTAGCGGTAAAGGCGCTAGCAAGCCATGCGTTGGTTTTATTTTAAACTCGTCCAGATGAACGTACCGCGTACACGTCATCCTTTATTCTCAGTTCAATCTACCGTAAATTGTTTTAAATCGCCAGGGTGATAATCCCATAATATTTAGACGTTTTATAGTTTGCTTACTTCGCTCGGGACATACTTCTTTATTAAAGTTATAACGTCGGTAAGGTTTTATTGTTCTGCTATCATGATGTGAAATATCTGCGGCACAGTACATTGTACATGTACTACATGCGCCTTGGAAGTGCTTTCTATTTGCGTGAATCCCGTGCGTGATAAAAAAAAAGATCTAGGAGAAAAACTCGACAATTGAGTTTAGTACGCCAAACCCTCTGGTTAGCTCGTCTGAACAGGTCCAGTTTTGTGCACACCATATATTCCAAAATATGTTCTGATAACTTCATATCACTTGTTGATAACATACTGCTATAAACTTGAATAGCATTATCGTGGAATAATGCATCACTCAATTATGTGCAAATGTGAGGAAACAAAAACTATTACTAGGAAACTTGCTAATCAATAATGCACGGTCATTTTACCGGCTAGTTCATATTTTACATCTGTGGCAATCTGTGGGTAAAAGCTTTTAATGCCCCATTACCAGGGATGTGCTTAAATATGACGGTGATATGCATGAATCCAACATTTTCCTAAAATGGTTTATCAAATTCCAAAGGAATATAATGTTCAAAATGGATTTAAAATCCGTGAATGTTCTTACCATAGTGGCATTGTCCATTTAAATAATTCACAATAGCTTCAGAATCGTGGTCAAGTCCTAATGAGTGCTTTGTTATTCCAATACATAATACAAACAAACATTTCACACACGTCATTTGGAGAGATCCAATATAGGAATAATCCGAACGGCCATTTATCCATGCATAGGTAAGAAAGAACTAACAGGTTACAAGAGTCATATTTTCCTATCATTTTTTCCTTTACGCAAACACATATTATTAACTCTTATTTGTCTGCATGTGCTGTCAAATTCAACGGCTTAATTCAGGAAATGTCAGCATGCTATGGAATGTGTACCTATAATATCAAGGCATACGGTTAACTAATTTGTTTTGTTTTTGCCGCGTATCCTCATGCTGTTTTAGTTCAGCTACTTTCCGAGTGTTAGAATTTTGATTGGTGAGCCCGAGGACAATGCCGATATTTCTGCATCGATTTGATGGTTCGTGAACTTGGGAGTCGGCGCGTTCTTCTCTTTAAACGTTTTCTGATTGGTGTCGATCTTAGTCACCTCTTTTTCCCCATTAAGCTCTCACTGAACCAATTTGAATAGTTTAAATACTGACACATTTTATTTCGGCAAACACTGGCTTATTCTTCAATGTCTGGCGGGCATGCTACTTAAAAATGTGTGCTTTTGTTGCCAATTCTGATATATAAACAGATGGTTACGGCACTTCTCTTTTTATTAGCGCGCTTCTTGGATTATTTCCTTTATAAAATCCTCAGTGGTGTGTCTGATTTGCCTTATTATGTATGCTGTCTCTAGGTCTCCTCTGCTCTTTTCCAGCATGTCTGCCTTAGCATCCATGTCGCCGGCAAGACATTGCAGTATTGTTGTGGAGATTTCCTATGTTTGGCTTAATCAAGTATCGTGGTTTTGACTCGACCCTTGGAACATATTGCTGGTGGGTTAGATTGTTTCCAGGATGACATCGTCATGCACAACAAGGTTAATAAGATCTCGGTCTAAATCTTAAAACTGACGGTGCTTCATTACCATCGTTGAAGAATTAAACAATATCATCGTCGGACTAAATCTGTACGTGCGACGTTATTTTCATTAGTGTATTCGTCTTAGTCCGTTATTTTATATTACCACATGGCTGCACAGCAAAGTACGGTTGACATAATCTTGTCGATACAAAGTAGATGCAGCTGGGGCGTCCAAACTTACGTGCAAGGTCTTAGTCGCATTTGTGCCCACACACTCGCATGGGGTATTACGTTAGTCGTATGTTTTGTAGGTTGATCCTGGGCGTGAATTGCTCGCAGAAGTAACCACTCTGATTAAAGGCAAGAGAGTTAGAATTCGCCAGGGATGTACACGTGTTGGTAGAAACCAATCCGTCGTTAATCGATATACATGTAACTGTACACTCTTGGAATGAATATTTGGACTTTAATATGTGCATTCGATGTTGATGCAGAGCAAAAATTCCAGTACATAATCACGAGAACAAATACAAAGAGCACCTACTACCTTTGCCGCATTGAACAACTGAGCTACTCGCAAAACCCACAGAGGCACAATAAACAAAATAGTAGCGCCAGTGCTGCGCGATAACACACCCGTTACCACTGTTGACTTGATCGAACAAATATTGTGCGGTGCTAAAAGTGGTTTCTTGTGGCATTATATGCATTCGGAAAAACATAATTCAGAATTATAAGAGCAACTGATACTATCTGAAGTATACCACACAACATATTTCACACGTGACCCGTAGTTGGAGCCAATGAATTATTACTTTAAGGTGTCATCACCAGGGTGGTAAGAAACCACATTAGTATTAACTATGAATAATTTGAAAACGATGCCAGCCAGTAGGTAGTTTAATAACCGGTATTGTTTTAGCAGAACCACCTTATTCATTGACATAGATAAGCATGTGATATGCTACTGTGTCGTTTACCATCGGAACATTGAATACAAGAATACATTGGTACAAGAAGTTGCGGCAAAAAATGTGTAAGTAGTTGATAGTCAACCACTGTTTTTTTTCCTGGGATACCATGCCGGTTATAGTTCAGTATCAAGAAGAACAAAGCCGGTTATTCTTGTACTATAATTGGTGTTTCAACGCACATTCCACCTTCGTAACAACACTGAGTTTAGCTCTATTTTCTGTCTATTTTCGCGCGTACTTTTATTTGAACGTCAATGCTCGATTCAACGAGACTCGCGCGTTCCATTCGTGTAATGCACAGTTCGACATTTTAAGTTACAGCTTTCATATGGGCTACTATGTCTTTATTAAGCCCATAAATCAGGAAAGTAACATACACCACGACGATCGACTGGATCGAATACTTCATAGTTGACGTTATCCATTCCAGTTTATATAAATTTCTAATTTATTCCACTGTTAACAGTCATTTAGGCGTAACTGACTTGGATTAAATGTCCTTTTGAGCCCATTTTTCAAGTTCCGTTCATATAAGACCATTCAAAAGAAACACTTGTGTGCAACCGTTATAATTCAGAACTTCATAAGCACATTTGCCATACATATTGTATATGCTTTGGTTATGATTAAGAGTTGAGCTAATGATTAAATAAATGCGTCCACCTCTTAAGATGACGTATTATTTTCCATGGAATTGTGCATATTTATCATTTACTTATTACATGGACTAAATTCATGTACTAGGGTTTCATTTTTGTGTACAGCATTACCAGAGGGTGTTTTATGTATATTGTATATTTTATTAGAAATGGTGAGTTCGGTTCATCCCATGCTGCACGAGACAAATGCGTTCGATGAGAAAACCAATATTCACTGAGCTCACAAGAAGTGTATGGTTACATGACCGCTGTATACATTACCTCATTGTAGAGTAAAACATTACGAAGAGTCTGGTCTGTGAGCAGTCTACTTTATGACATGCGATCTCCAGCCGTACAAGTATGTGAGTTAAATATTATTTTCTTATTTGTATGAGAGGATATATTTGTTTACTATCACATGTATCTTGTACTTTAGGTAATTCCGACTTGTATCATATAATACCATGTTAATTTCTGTTTCCTAGTTTTCCTGTTTGTAACCTAACGGGACGATTATATTTTCCATACCGTTGCATTTATTAAGAAAGATTAGGTCATACGTTAAGTACTATAAGATTATTGTCAGACACGGGTTTACGTCATACCTGATTATCAGTATCCTTATATCCAGTAGTCTGGATATAATAATTTGTAGAAAATAGTCAACTCAACTTTACAGTACATAACGTCATTATGTGATGTTATACATGACCATGCTATTTTTAGGACAAGCATTCGGATATTCTATTTTCATCTGAGTGATTGGTGAATGTTTGGTTGTTGGCTGGTGACTGATGAATGGTGATGTTGAATGTCGGCAATTTTTCTGAACGAGTGAAGGAGGAGCGGAGTGATAGCTATGCTCTATCGACGTGTATGCACCATATGAGGGACATACCGTTCGTGGTGGCTCCCCCAATCATTCGACAGAGCCTTGGGGATGAGAAGATTGTTTGGATCTGTGGTGAACTCCTCAGTATATATATATATATATATATATATATATATATATATATATATATATATATATATATATATATATCCCAATGTTTCATACCATATTACCCTATTTGAGTGAAAACTCAGCATATATATCATTACTGAGTGAAACATTTATACCACTATTTGAGTGAACTGTATCGTTTATTACTATTTGTGTGGAAATTGTCCATTGTCCAATTCTTTATGCGGAATCACTTTGAAACATTAATCATTATATATTTTACAATTTAAGATTTGTTTTCCTGCAAATCAGTCACATTTCATTTAAATCACAATACATTGTCTGGTTCGCGCATATTTTGTTAAATATCGACTATTATAAACACAACGAGAGAGCATGTTTGTGGGACGTAATCCCTTGTCACAGATTCATGTTACTATTTTCCATGGTTCATGCTTCCTTGACTTAATGACTCAATAGATCAGAATTGAATCATTAAATAAGAGATTTGTATATATATATTACACCTCCGCAAATCGAATCGCTGAGCACTACCCTTGACTATTGATTGGCGTAAGTTATGTTTAGGCGTTTACCACATGACTTAATCGGTGTTTTTGTTTGTTTATGTACATTCTATTGTAGCTAGAATCAGAAAAAAATGCGCAAAATCCAAACTGATGAGCACAACTGCCTCGCTACAATTGTATGGTAAGATCCCTCTGAAGTAACTCTTAATTGACGTGGGTTTATTTTTCTACTTGATGAAACGACATTATGTCATAAATAGTCTGGGTTACAGATATACTTTACTAACACATTTTAAAGGGAAAGGATATTATGTTTACAAGCAGGTAACTAACATACGCAAAAGTACGGACGGCACACAATAGAACGAAACGTCAATATTTCATAAGTGCACGAGTAATATATTTATGAAGAAGTTTCTGGCTGTAGAAAAGTTAGAACAATAATGTTGCCACAAAAACCCTTTGCATTATATGACTATAAATGTAGATGCTGTTCGTTGACACATATCGATACCAGAACCATTCAATTTACAAGATATCGTGAACCGTCATTTGTTGTATTATTGGGGTGTCCATAACCGTAACTGTGTTCTCATTGTCTGACTGAATTAAGATGATATGGACCAAAACAAAGTAATGATGTGCATTCAAGGTAATGCCGAATCATAATGAATGTCTTCCATGGAAACAACTAGTGACAAAGTCCATCTCGTAAAGACAAAACTGTTATCATATATATATTTGCAATATAAGAAACAATGCAATGCAACCTCACATTGTCAATCTGAATCACGCAATTTCTTAGAGAGAAAGACTGATTATGTGATTCGAGACGAATGATTATTAAATAGTAATAGATCATAGGGTTGAAGTCCATGAAATAATCTATTAGTAAGAGATAATTTTCTTAAGCTATTTACAAAATGGATTCGTATTGCTAAGTATCGTGCCGATTAAAGCCTATTTAACAGTATTACTTTACATTATGATGCGACTGATAATCTACTTCATTTGATATTTTGGTGTTTAATGGCACATGAAAATAGATGCAGATTATATCATGCCTAATATATCTTGGGTGCGTAATGGCGGCAAAGCATCTTGATCAAGACAGCTGATATCGCGCCAATGACTCTATCGCTCAAATAAATAAATGATTGTCAACTGAACTAACCATTTTTAATATTAGCTCGTACAATTAGGCATACTTTTCCTCTTTGAAAGGATGTGTGCATAAACTCAGCAAGTAGAGATTCGGAATTAAATGTACAGAAAGAGATTTGACTTTCATAACTTTAAACTGAAACGATGTATGCTTTTGTGTGTGTGTGTGTGTGTGTGTGTGTGTGTGTTCAGATATGTGTATTGCTTGCTTTTGAGCTTGAGTGATTTTTTTCATAATTATGTATTAAACAAAACTTTTCATGGTCCAACTAGACTGATCTTATCACTGTGTGCTTGCGAAAGACACAAAACACATGCTTTACTACGCTTACAAAGTGTACTGTCCGGAGTTGGTAACACGCAGAGTAATGCCGTTTCTCTTTTCATTTCAATCATTGTTCTTAAAATCTGTTTCAGAATCTAAGAAGATGCAAGACATTTCGCTGAAATGTAACGAAGGCCAGAGAAATATGAAATATAGGTCGCGAAGGGTACTATTCTCATGCGGTTTTGTTACTAGCAAAGATGTTTGTCAATATCAGTTTCAAGACTCGATAATTAAGAGTGCCTGAGGAATTAGTATGAAATACATAATGTAGCCCACGTCATTAGTGTGAAGTATGGGTCACTATAACATACTGCTGATGAGAGGCACTAGTGCCAATTTTCCTGATTCTAGACAGACTATTATGTACATCGCATGCATAACAATATATGTAGTCATGATATAAATTACATATTATAAGCTACTAGAGTACATTTTACATCGATTCTGAGTACACACTTTATTGAACACAACGTACTTTACACCAACTGAATTGAATTGTATACAAAGGGACGTCACTCGTGTGTACCTGTTTATAAATTCCGATCACTTTGTTCTCTTGGAATTGACCTGGCAGACATATCCCTCCCTACAAATATCTGTATGTACAAATTCAAAATCGAATATGCAGCAAAGCTTTATATCATTAAAAGAATACAACCCTACTTTGAGTTACCATCATTATCGAAACAAATGCGATATCGTAAAAATCAGTGTAAGAACCATGATATGAATTTAAGACAATTCGGCCAAAGCTCGTTTGTTTCTTATGTGACATATAGCAGTGAAGTAAACAGAGCATTTTTCTTAGTATGCTGTAATGTTCATATGATGACGAAAATCTGCGTTCTGCTTCCAAGATAAATTATTATCTAAAATTCCTTATTTAATAATGTGTTTTCATTGTTTCTAGTAGTGGATCAAAAAGCTTAATTTTACAAAATAAGCTCTCGATTCTACAACGGATTATTTTTCAAAAGTATTGAAATCTTGATTGTACAAAATGTATGCTTGGTTCACATGTTTTGTCTCGATGCTTTTGACTTCTAATTGTGCAACGCCGATTTTAACCAGTAAGCATGTTGGTCATTAGATTCATATCAACATTCCTATATAATGTGAAAATACCTATAAGTTGCTTTGCTCGAATTTAATTTGATGAAATTACAGCCTTACATAATATACACTATGAACGAAAATATTTATTTCAAAAAGTGTTACTCTGGAATAAATTCGTTAATTGATAAGTAAAGTGTTTGGATTTTGTTTATCTAGACATCCCTTATTACGGATAAATTATCAAAAGAAGGTTCTTATGAAATTAGAAGAACCACTAAACATGCAGGAATGGCTTTCTTCCACAAATAAACCGCCCAAAGATAAGCGACTCCGACTTATATATGTTATCGTATAATTTCATTAAATTAAATTATTGAAATAAACGTTATTACATAAGGAGCATTTACTCTATTGGAAAATGTGTTGCTACATTAAAACGTAACATACATTTCTGTATAGTATGTTTTACACAATAAGCCTTGTTCTTGTATATTTCAAATCAATATGCATCTAATTGGTAGCTATTATGTTACCAAAATATTGTAATACTGCGTGTACGCATATAATATATTATATTCATCTAAGCTGATTTCTCCCAATTGTATTTTAATCCGATATTATAAATTGTGGCTGAATATTGTACGTGTGTATTAGACAACAACTAAGCATGCGTATTTTAACACTGTATGCAACTAACGACATCAAAAACCTTTTCATGCAAAGAAATAAACACACACACACACACACATATACATACATACGTACGTACGTACGTACATACATACATACATACATACATACGTACATACGTACAAATATATATATATATATATTAGTCGATAAAATGGATCAGACAAGCTAATGTTTCTTATTATATATTGTTATTCCGAATTTCATACAATGGGTTTAAGTCTATTTCTTTATAAAATGTATGTTGTCACATGTAAAACAATTGATTTGTGT